>JAULBS010043398.1:0-39611 GCA_032355785.1 Symmetromphalus regularis
AGGTAACCTCTCTAGGCTACCAGTCCCCCAGACAGGTAACCTCTCTAGGCTACCAGTCCCCCAGACAGGTAACCTCTCTAGGCTACCAGTCCCCCAGACAGGTAACCTCTCTAGGCTACCAGTCCCCCAGACAGGTAACCTCTCTAGGCTACCAGTCCCCCAGACAGGTAACCTCTCTAGGCTACCAGTCCCCCAGACAGGTAACCTCTGTAGTCTACTAGTCCCCCAGACCGGTAACCTCTGTAGGCTACCAGTCCCCCAGACAGGTAGGCTACTAGTTTCCCAGACAGATAACCTCTGTTGGCTACTAGTCTCCCAGACAGGTAACCTCTGTAGGCTACTAGATTTCCAAACAAGTAACCTCTGTAGGCTACTAGGCTCCCAGACAAGTAACCTCAGTAGGCTACTAGTCTCCCAGACAAGTAACCTCAGTAGGCTACTAGTCTCCCAGACAGGTAACTTCTGTAGGCTACTAGTTTTCCAGAAAAGTAACCTCTGTAGGCTACTAGGCTCCCAGACAAGTAACCTCAGTAGGCTACTAGTCTCCCAGACAATTAACCTCTGCAGGCTACTAGGCATCCAGACAAGTGGCAGTATTTCTTAATTTTTTCCCATGACTTAATGTAGATAAGTTGTACACATTTTTTTAATGTCAAAATAAATATTAATTCTTGTTTTATTTGAAGTGTGTACATGAACAGCATGGCGTGTCACAGAAATATTAACTATATACTTTGTTTCTTGTTATTTCATATTTGTGCCTAATGAATAATGAAGTCTGATTTCAGAAATTGACATCCTTTCTGCAGTCTCCTATTGATGGTGTTTCTTTCCAGAAATATTAACTATATACTTTCTTTCTACTTATTTCATAATACGTGTGCCTAATGAATAATGATGTCTGATTTCAGAAACTGACATCCTTTCCGCAGTCTCCTATTGGTGGTGTTTCCTTCCAAGCTGATACAGACAACCGTAAAAACTTCCCTAATGACAAAACATTTCACCAATTCAAAAAACAAAGGTAAGTGCACGGAAGTATTTTTAAATTTAAAATGTGTATTATATTAAAGATAAGTTACACACTAAAGTAAGTTTACAGTTACGTGTTAAAAATAGTCTTAACTCTAATTTAGTTTGTCACAGCACACAATATTAATGTTATGATTCATGTATTTTATATTTCCTTACAAATAGCGTATCATGTTTCCAGAAAATCTTTACATTAAAATGTATTTTTTCCATGTTTTTTGTATTTAAAGCAGAAGTGAAATATAGCCAGTTTCGTGGTCATTATATTCAATATAGTATTACAAATTAATTAGTTTAACAATTTGTTTGAATAAAATCACGTAATCATGTTTTAAAACGAAATTAAAATTATACATTAAAATTTAACGGCATTCAATAGTTTTTGGAAGTATTCGGTAGTTTCCGTACGATATTGTGTATTCATTTTCTCTGTAGCCAGGTGAAGGGTAGTCAGTCATCCACTATTCAGCGTTTCACTTATTTGGTTATGGTTCAGTGTGTCGCATTGAATTGTACAAACAGAGCATACAAAGGATGTGGACTGTCATTCTGTCTCTTTCCTAAGTCTGTTTGATTAAGACAAAAGCCTGTGATCGTTTGTGCTCGGCACATTTTGAAACAATATTGTTTTGTGTACTATCCGGACGTTTTAAACAAAAGCAACAAAGTGTTTAGAAGGACACAATTCCAACAATATTTTTTTGTTTGCTGTTGTACAAAACCCTTATACTCAGTGGGTGGTGCAAAGGTTTCTAATGTTTATACCCCGTCTCGGCGTCTGTAATTTTCTGAAATTCCACCACATGTCAGCGAAACCAGAGATTGGCTATTCCTAGTGTAGGTATCATTGTTCTTTATTATTATTTATTTACAACATTCAATTTTTGTTTTTAAAAAATGCGTTTTAATTGACATATGTTTCAGACAATTTTGTGTTAAAAACGTTTTCAGTTGAAAATTGTTTTATCGATATAATTTCGTCACTTTTTTTGCAAGTGTCTTCTTTGGCGTCCGCATTAATGCATTCGTTAATAAATTGTTTATAGTTATTCCTGTGCATTATTTTGATTAATTAACTATATAGTTTAACATGTCAACAAAATAAATTCATTGTAGAAGCATTACGAGGGGTAAATGGCTTTTTATGCACCTCTGTGTGTTATTTTATCCCTTGCCTTGCAAAGCACATGGAGCTTTCAGAACAATTGCATGTGAAAGCAGTAAGTAGGCCTACTTGTTAAATTTTTTGTATTGCAGTGCTGAGTATTTATTTATGTATATAAATTATGAGGTGGAATACCAAAGACATAACTCCAAAAATATTTATTTTCGCGGAAAATGGATTCTACACTGTGCACGTAATATCCGACTCACACAAGTGAGCTGCATTTAAAAAAAAAAAATTTTTATGGTGTTCAATTTACTATAGAAAACAACCTACTAATGTTTAGAACCACACCAGTTTATTTTGTAGAAAAATAAAATGCATTCCGTTATCAAATGTTAATTTGTAAAACTAATCCACTGGAAACAAATAGAAGTCACTTCAGTGGTCTGATTGTGTCATATTTTTCCTTATTTAGGCATGAACTAATAATGAAAATCGTTTAATATAGTGATACAGTGCAAAATGGCTTACCGTTCAGATAATACTTTGCGTAAAAATAGGGTACCCTAAATCTTTTTTTGTTGTTGTTGTTGGATAGTTTGGGTCTGTTTATTTAACAAATGTAACAGTTTGTACATGTACGACTACACAACGCATAGTCCGTCGCACATTGATACTTCCTCATACTCAATTTCTTCTTCAAAAAACATGTTGACAGCGAGCTGTGCGCAAAGAAAATGAATTGTTGAAGCCATTTCACTGTTAGTTACTTGCGATGCCAACATATCCTTGGCTCGTGCGACATCACAGATCGGCCCACTTCCAGCAAGAGAAGGGGAGATAACTCATGGTGGTTTTAGAAAGCTTTTAACATAATGTTCGTGGATGAAATTTAAACGTCTAAAACATAAAAATGATAATTCAAAAAAAAAATTGTCTTTTATTTTAGTGGGTGTTTATAGATACTGTTTACGAAAACAACAGCCCAAAACTGTATTATAATTTACTTCTGCTTTAAATATGTTGTAGTCCATAACCATCCCTCATAATTCACTGCAGCAATCTGCATGGCTGCTGTAAAACCTGCTGTATAATTGGTTTGTGGCAGCATTATTGCTGTAACAAAATATATATCAAATTTATTTTCTTTGTCATGAGCTTTGTCACAGGAGTTTAATATTCTATTTATTATCTCCAGACATTTTAATTGTTCTATTCTTTAAACTTTCTAATTGGGCAACAGTTTAGAGAAATGCTATCCTATAAATGTTATGGATGTTACGTTATACTTTTTCTTGTTTTAGTGACATTATTTGCACTTTAACAAAATGATAATGACGTCATATTTAGTACAGGCAAGCTTATACAGTGTCACTTGGCTGGGAGCTATCTAGAGAAGAAGTGTTGGTTTTATTTCTTTAAAAATATGTTTCTTCTATGGTGGTATGTTTATAAACAAATTTAAACAAAACTTTCTTTTGTATGATCACTGTTATTATTTGGTAACAGGTTACTATATTTTTAATGCTATCTACTTCAGAGACATGTTTTACGAGTTATTACGTGAGTGGGAGTTAAAACATGAAATTCCGGGTTGGTCAATGGTGAACACAATGGCAAACCGGATTCGATCTCTTGTTGAGTTCCAGACAGATCTGGCTAACCATCTTCACTTTGCTCGTTTATTCCAGTCTCAGCTAATTACTGTAAGTAATAAAGGCCTTTTCCATGGGTGGAGGTAGGTAATTTATATAATCCTAGTTTAACTGCATTTTATTACATTGGTAACAGCATTTATTTTGAGTTTGAGTTTTAAAAAACTAGCCAAGTTATCACTGATAGCTATGATGATATTGTTATATCTTAGAAATATAGATGATGTACTAAGTTCATCATACTTTGTAAATTGAGAAAAAATACAAATAAATAATAATATTTTCTAGTCTTTGTTACTTTCACTAAATTTATTTATTAATAAAATACAAAGTTGAATATATCTTTTGAATATATCATCTTCCTGTAGCATATTGATTATTTAAAAAAAAAAGTTAATCCAATAGAAATGATCAAAACAACATTCTGCCATCATTGGTGAGTTCCAGAATGAGTACACTTATTCTCACGAAAATAAATTGCTTTCTGCAGGACACTTAACATTCATATAAGCTACTGAGGAAGATTATGTAAAACTTGTCCAGTTCTTGACATCATTAAAAAGTTTTGATGTCATTTGACAATATGAAGACTGCTTTCAGATGTGCAAGGGCGAGAATACACTAAAGATGGACGGAGATGATGAAAAACTTTCCTTGTTAAATCAACTGAAGAAAACAAATCCTGAAAAATTCAAGAAGTAAGCTGAGAGGCACATTACATCAGAGTGACACAAACTCCATTCAGATACTGTATATCTAATACTGTAACTTTGTTCTTCGACTCTGTACATCTACAGTGAGCTTTGTGTTGGGGAAGAATTGGTAATGAGGATTTCCTCATGTACATGTATGACCCTCTCGTTGTAAGGAGTTAGTATGTTATTTCAGACTTTCTCTTATAAAGTGCCATTACGTTAATATTTTGTTAGGCCACACATTGTTCTTCGACTCTACATCTACAGTGAGCTTTGTGTTGGGGAAAAATTGGTAATGAGGATTTCCTCATGTACATGTGTGACCCTCTCGTTGTAAGGAGTTAGTATGTTATTTCAAACTTTCTGTTATAAAGTGCCATTACGTTAATATTTTGTTAGGCCAAACATTTTTTCTTTCTGATCATGCATTTCTGAAGCAAGATTTCCAAGTTGCTAGATGGAATAAAAATAATTTGTATGACCTATTTTCATGAGTAGACAGAAGCTGCATGTGGCGTGCCTTATTTGTTTATAACCAACATATTTTAAATTACATGGACATTTGGGTGCATAGTATTTGAGAAAATTTATAAATTCCAAAGACATAATTTTTTATGTTTTTGTTAACTATACTTCAAATATTATTTGTTCTATTGTCGTATTTGGAAACATCTACATTAAAAAAAATGGAATTTTATTTTTATTCTCTTTATTCAGAAATACATGTCTGCAGATCCATAAAGGGGAAAAAAAAGTTTATTCTTGTAAAAGTAAGTTATCTGTATTTGGTGCTTTGTTTTGTGTAGGCTTCAAGAAAGGTTTATACAGCCATTCAGTACAGGTGAGCCATGCCCTCCACCCAGATTCCATGGATATGAAGAGTTCTTCCGTGACTTCATAGTTGCAGCATCCAGTGTCACCTTTATCCAACACTTGTCCAATACATTTGCATCTAAAGTTGCAGAGGTATGAGGGAAGTGTGGGTATTTCAAAATAACATGAAATTCTTCTCACAAGCAGTCAGAACTATATTTTATTTTATTCAACACTATATTTTATGGACCAACTCAGTATTATGAACTTTCTACATCAAAGTTGTTTGATTTTTGACTCCTACTTAATCCCAAATCTATGTATGCTATGATTGGACTTGACTCTATCTTAAAATAAATATGTTGAATCATTATAATGAGACTTTTCTAATATTCCTGTGTAATTATAAAACACAAAAATAATTCTGAAACATTTTAGATAATGCATTTGTTTTATAATACTGATGCTAGTACCAGTAATTTCTGATAAATGTTTTTGATACCACAGTCATACCTCATTACAAAAATATAATTTAGGAGTATTAATTTCATCTTCAGTCTATATTATTCAATTTTATTTTGCATATAGTATTTTTTGTACTTTGTAGTTGAATGACCGAGAATTCTGTCAGTCCACAGAAAAACATGAAGGTTCATTAATTGAGGAAGGGGAGGTAATTATTGTGTATTTTATTATCTTATTATTTCCGAAGTGGGTAGGAGAGCTGAAGTATTTGCTTTAACATTTGAATTTGTGAAACAGTACTTAAAATGAGTTTCAAGTCATTTAAAAAAACATGGCTGACAGAAATTTTTTAATTCTCTCTGAATATAAGCATAGGTTTTAGAGTACACATCAACATTGTTACAATTTTACCAACTTGTCAAGTGTTAATGCCCTCTTCTGATTGATTTGTTTTAAGATTACAAACATCACTTATTTAAATAAAGCAGAGCAGATAACTTAAAAACAATTTTATAATCTCAAACATCCATGACCGTACATTTTGTTTCTCTTCATTATATTATGGAACACCAGTTAATTGATGTAGTGTTTTTTTATAAACAGAGGTCAATATATTATATATTCAGTAAATTGAAAGAATTAAATTATGTTGTCATTAATTTTCAGAAAAATTTACATTTAAATTATGTTTTTGCAGTTTCAAATTGAATTATGTAAACCAAGTCTTTCAAAATGTGGTTATGTTGTCTTGATTAATAGTTTTTTTAAATGTTTGATAATTTATTACAAATATGTGATATTTAATAGATTTTGTTTTGTAGAAAGATCTTATGTTATTGGCTGGCTATTAATATTTTTGTTTCAGCAAGAACGAGAAATGTTTGAATCATGCCTCATGACATTGAGACTTATTGGAAAATTCCTTGGGTTTATCACATTTCATCCTTACAGTACAAATGATCCTCTACCTGATGTCGTACAGATGAACTACCTAGCCCTGCGAAACAAGGTAACATTTTGTCATGATTGTCTTGTTATTTCCTGCCTTGGAGCCCTAATTTGTCGTACAGATGAACTACCTAGCCCTGCGAAACAAGGTAACATCTTGTCATGATTGTCTTATTATTTCCTGCCTTGGAGCCCTAATTTTTCTTACTAAACTGTGCCCTCCAAAAATTGAAATTCGAGCTCTGCTATGTTGTGCTTTTCACTGTTATTGTTTTCAGAATGCTCCTCCACTGGACGTGATAATGTTTGTGAAGAAGGCTATCGGGTCTAAACGACTGGTTGTCACAGTTCCCTGGGTGGTGCAGTTTCTCTCTATGATGGATTATGCTGCCCCACTTATTGACTATTACCAGCTGTTGCTTTCTCTGCTAGTCCAAATACTCAAGTAGGTTTTCTTAAAAACTTCATCATCATGTTAGGTTCATAAATTATAAATTAAATCTGAAAAAAAAAAAAAAAAATTAAAATATCTTTAAAAAGAACTCGAATCAGAATTGATTTTAAGGAATTTGTGAAAATGTTATATTGAATTTACTAAGGTGTCCATCCCATCAGTGTCTTTTTTTATTAATAGTTTTAGTTTTTATGTTCTATTTTGTTATAGGATAGATTGTTACATCTTTAACCTTTGGACTACTGAATTCTTTTAAGAGTTTCTTCCAAAGAAACCTGGATTAATTTTGAGAAAAATCAATGATAGGCATCTCATTTTGATCAAATATTTTGACTTTAAAACTTAACAAAACAATAAAATAATATAACGGTATGAACAAATTAATATTATTTTTGGGTTTTGAAGGACATTATTTGTAGGTGCACAATTTACTGTCTAGAAAAGCGTAAAAACAAAGGATAAAAAAACCAAGTAAACTATGCTTGGTAATTCGTATTTATCGTCGGATCGCTCACATTCAACACCATATTCTTCCCCTCACACTCGTTATTCAAACATTTTATTTAAAAATTCTCTCATCAAAATCCTCACCTTTGGTAAACCTCAAAATAATATTTATTCCAAATTAGCTCTTCAAAATCTCTGCGTAGTGCTGCGCTGCTATTGCTTGTCTCATTACGAAAAACTTCATGAAAAAGACCCAAATTTCGATTGATAATGGAGTTAAACACTTCAGAAATCCGCCATTTGCAATTGCGAACATTCTATGTATATAGGTATTCCGTCATTTCCTCCCATAATGCATTTAAGCAACAGGAAATACTAATTTTAAAGGGCCAGTTCGATTGTCGAGAAATGTTGCCTTTCAGTATTCAAGCGTTTGCATAACATTGTTGAGAAAAGTCGCCTGAAGTGTCCAGAAGGTTAAACCATATATTACTATTTTGTATTACATTGTATTGTGTGGTTTTTTTTGTGTTTTTTTAGGAAATGTTGGTCTGAGATCAAAGATGGTAAAAATTGTTATGGACATTTCCTTATTGTTGTCTTAATAGGATGGTTGCTTGAGGTAAGTTTTCTTTGTATGTATTGGGATGAAAACACATTGAAATTAATGAATTTCAAGGGTGTCGACAAAATTAGGAATCATACATTTTCGGCCAGTTTATGATGTTAATAAATGGGTGCACACTTCACCTGGTCAATAAAAATGTGTTTTATTAACAAATATATACTTTTAAAAACCCAAAACTGCCATTAAAATTTGTTGATAAAATCAAAAGTAACATTTGAATTGTTTACTTTGGTGAACCCTGCTTTTCTACCACATCAAAATTTTGTTACTCACTTAAATATAAATCACAGAATTCAAACAAAATCGTGTAAGTTAAATATAAATGAAATTTAGTATTGATGTTATTTCAGTGACTGTTAACACATTATTTTTCAGAATACCAGATTGGTTGGTGGTCTGTTTTTCCAGGAACCTCTGAAGAATATGTTGTCATTGATCACAGATTTGGAAGACAACAATTCTGTGGTATATGATACGTGCTGAATTTCATTAATGTGTTCTTAATAGTTTCAGTGATTCATAATTTATTCAACAATATTAATGAAGAGCCAGTAGTCATTTTTGTTAGCGTTATATTATTTAATAACTTTTGATCACTGAGGACTTCTAACCATTGTTTGTGTGAACTTAGACTCCAGAACAAATCGTACCTGCTTTGATGAAAACAAAGATGTGCTTTTCATGCATTTATGATTACTGTTTCAAAGTTAAGATAAGCATGACTTACCCATGTGACTTAGCCATTTGTTTTTTTAATATTGGATTGTAAATGTAGATACATTTCTTAGCTTTTTTTAATAATTGATTACTGATACTTTTAGATGATAGTTAGCTGACAGATTATTTAAACCTGTTAATCCTACTTTGTTTCAGGATTGTCATCACTTGGTATCTCAGGATTTTGTCTACACTTGTTGTCCATATGCAGGTTGGTAAATGTAAACCATCTGTGTTTTCATAACTAGTAATGCTTGAGAAATACAATATGAAAGCAGCTTAGCTGTTATAATAACTAAAACAAAACAGAGTGGATCAACTTCCTTCAGATAGGAACATATATTTCCCATCCCTGCAATTAAGAAAATGTCTATGGCAAAATAAAAGCTGTGGCTAGTGTTTCCAAGTTTAGTGTTTACATGTTTCCAACACTGAGCAAAAAAAAAAACCACCTTAAAAATTTTGTTTTGTCTGTGGCATAAAAAGTGCCGTCAAGAATGAAAAATGCTTCGGCATTGCCGATTATCGATTTCGAAAGTTGTATTTCCATTGTCTAGAACAAGTTCTCAAATGGTAATATTGTTTAGTTCTGTTGTTAAATGAAATTGTTGCATATTTAATGGTCGCTCATTTAAAAATAATTGTATTTGTGGATACCAGGTGAGATGCGATCACTGCTGATGGAGTTTGCTGTTGGAACTAGCAGTCGTACAACCATCAGAAAGATAACACCAGTAGCAGCCGACACTGGGCCAACAGTGACTGTCTCGCAGAAACAGCTGCAAGTATGTCCACAAGCACTTTATTATTAATAATCATGGTATGGGGGAGGGAGCAGGAGAGAGAAGGTCGGAGAAGGAAAAATGAAATATCTCCAAAGCAAATTGGGATGTATTTTGAGATATACTTCCATATCATGACTATTTATATTTGTACAAACATTTTCTACATAACTTTCTTGAAAAACCTTTGCTTGTTGCTGTTGTTTAGGGTTTATATTTAGTTTCAATAAATAATTTAAGTCTTGACGGTTCATGCTATCGAATACTAGAGGTAAGTTTTACATACCATATCCAACAATTTTTTTTAAATTTATTTTTTAATAGGATTTTTATGATTGGATACAGAATTTACAGCAGTACACGGATTAATAATTAATCCTGCTTCCCATGTTATCATTTCTGGAACAGCTGATACCTTGAATTAATGTCTTCTGTGGATGCATTAACTTGTATTTTAGGACTTAATGTTTTTTCTGGTTCATCATATTTGTCATTGCTGTTTTTTTAAGAGTCAACTTGAGGAGAATTTCTTTCACAACCATCATGCATCTTTGAAGCGTTCTGTGGAGTTTGTTGCAGAGAGGACAGCATCTAATTTCATCAAGAAATTCCGATCAACTTTGCTTCCAAAATCTTTAAATGATGCTAAAAAAAGAGTGGAACCAATTTTTCTTAAAGCTGTGCAGTCTTCTCCCACTAACAAAACAAAGGTATTGTTTGTTCTGGAATATTTTTAGCTTACCAGTTTGAACTACATAAGAAATTAATGCATCCGTAGCATAACTCAAGAGTAGAATAGGCTCTGGACCGTGGCATTTTCCATAGCCAGTAGTAGGGCGTTGGACTCTCAAGCTGAAGACTTGTTCAAAACATGTTGGAGGCTGGTTCACATTTGACTGTCATAATTACCAAATGTTTGACTTCCAATAGCTGATAATTAATAAATCAATGTCCTTTAATGATGTCGTTAAACAAAAAACAAAAAAACTAAGATTAAATTTATGCTTAAACATTCTAGTGAATAATTAAAAAAAATCTAATATGTCTTTCCTTTTCCCATACAATTTGAGTAAAATATTAATATAAAAATTTAATTGTAATTTGTGTTGGGTATTTTTAATTTCAGGATAAATTGTCTCAAGATTTACATGGCTTGGCACATACCATTAGTGAAGAGGTCAAAGAAGCAATTGCTAATAGACATGAGTAAGAATATGTTAAAACAATCATTTCATCAGTAACAAACTACTGTGTAAAATTTGTTTCAAAAGAAGCAAATTAATATTTCCAATACTAATATATATATATCGTGTCATTTGATTTTTGTGTTTATTGAAGATTTAAGAATAGTCATACAATCATCTTAAAATTTAAAGTGATGTTGGAAGAATAACTGCAGGGGTCGAATTTCACCATGGTATTGAGGCATTTGCCGTGCCACCCTGTCCCTTTGCAGCAATGCCCTCTCAATTTCACTTCTAATGAAGGCAAATATTGCTATTCCCTTTTTCCCTACTTATCCATAGGAAACACACATATCCTGTTGTTCCTGTGATGTGTTCTCAAACTTGCCTTGGTGCCCTCTCGATTCCTAGGAATCCAAGGCAATAATCGCCATGCCCTCCCCAAACACTGAAGTTTGACCCTTGTAACTATAAATGATTATTTTAAAACATATATCAAATAATACAGTTTTTCATTTCAGATAATAGATATATGTAAAACATGGTTGAAAATAACAGTTTTTAATACATACCTAAGGTTATTTATATACAACAATGTTAAAATAATTTGAAAAAAAATTGTTTTTAAATTTATTTGGTAGGTTTTGTCTTGGGAAAATATCTGAGATCATGCCTCTGTTATTGCCAGAAGAGCAGCCTGCTGCTGTGGTATCCGTGGCAATCTCTATATCCAGTCGGCAGGCCGAAGAGAGGATCATGCTGTGGTTTAACCTCAATATTACTAAAAGTATGTCAGAAAAACGTTAACATAGTTCATACTCAATATTTCTAAATGTATGTTAGTAAAAAGTTAAAATATTTCAACCTCAGTATTAAAAGTGTATCACTCCCCCCTGAATTCAAAGGCAAAATTTATTAAATTCCACGGTAAAATTAGCTATATTCTGGAGTAGAAATTGGGAAATTCCGTAACAAATTCTGCAACATAAAAATTGAAAATAATATTTACATATTGGAGTGGCTGGTTGTGATAAAGGAATAAACAATGCTTTTACTGAGTCCAAATCGAAAGAATATGAAAACAAATTATTTTTATTCTGATTTTATGATTATTAAATAATTAAAATATACCGTAATTGCTTAATGTCATCATTTTAACAATATGTTCTTAAATAATGCCTCAAAACAATTTATACATGCTGATATCATTGTTATATATTAAATAGAATAAAATGACAGAATCCTATTCCGTATTCATGAAACTTCTGTTATTTACTTCCAACGAATCTTTGTCAGTTTCCATAACCTTGTCTGGTTACCATCGTCTTCTATCACATAACGCTTATAAATTTATTAGGCACAATAATCAGTGTAGCACATGAATGCTCTCGCCCTCCTGAACGTATCATAGTGGTGTGTTCAATCTGTTCTGCATAGACGGAATCAATCGACGGTTACCGAATGAAGTTATAATTCACAAACAAATCACAACATCTAGCCCATCTAGCCTACTTTAAAGAACCAACTTTCTAACGCAATGCTTGAGTTTATTTTTTCCAAAATGTGACGTTTATATTCATTATGATATGATTCTTTTTAAAATCAACTGTGTAAAATAACTAATTCTGCAAGTTTTCTGCATAAAAATGAATTTTCCATGGATGTTCAAGAATTCTGCGCTGTGATGCAAATTCTGCAATTTTTTCCACATCTGCAGAATTCAGGGAAGACTGATATATTAGTATAATGTTAATATAGTTCAATCTCAATATTGCTAAAAGTATTGTAGTAAAACATTGACAATTATAAAATAATATATGCATAAAAGTGGAAACTGTCTTAATTCATTAATCTGTGTGAACCAAACTTGCCTTGTAATCCTAGAAATTGCCATACCAGGTAAAATGTAAATAAGTGGCTTTTATCTGTTTCATATAGACCTTATTTTATACTTTCTAGTAAAATGTCTACTATTGAAATAGCTATTGTACTTAATCAAATATGTACATACTTAAAAATGATTTGATATTTTATTGGTCCTTTTATTTCTGTGTGTGTATGGAGATTTTGGATAAACAACAAAAAAGTATGTGTGAATATTGTTATTCTTAATCAAAATTTGCCTTGAAACTCCCAAGGAGAATCCTATAAATTGCTGTGACCTTGACACTGCTGTATTACTATTAGAAATGACTTTGTTCCTACACATAAAATTGTTAAAATAAAATTAATCTTTGTGCATAAAGATTAAGTCATATGAGTATTTTAGATGTGAACATTATGGTAATTATCTTGTAGGCATGTATCTCCGAGAAGTGACGGTAGAATCTGACAGACTGGCCAAAGCGGGTTTGTTGAACAAGCCATCCACAACGAGTTCTGAATCACCTGTCTTCCTGAACAGCATTTATCACACACAGACCCGCCTAACTGGAGACAAATCCACTTCTAACACTGTGACCAGTGATAGTTCTGTTAGGAAAATGGATGCAAATACCAGGCCACTATCTGAAATCCTGGTTGATCTGAAGGTAAATGATTTGGATATTTTTATGATAAGAATGGGTTTTTTTGTTTTGTTTAACAACACCTCTAGAGCATATTGATTTATTAATCATTGGCTATTGGATGTCAAACATTTGGTTATTTTGACACCTCCAATGGGTTTTGAACCAATGTCATCAGCTTGAGAGTCCTACCACCGAGACTACTGATAAGAATGAGAAAATTGTTAATTGACTAATTCTGTTGTATATTAATGTTAGTCTTTCTGGAAGTAGTTTATCTGTAATATGTAACATATCCAGTTTGTGTAATAAATACATCATTGATATGTAAGGGGAAAAAACAACAAAAAAACAGCTCTTGTCAAAATACCAGTTAAATGTTGTTCCAATTTGGTTTAATGTTTAACCTCCCAAATTACCTATAGTAACTGCTGTACTCTTATGTTTGGGAAATGTAAAAACTAAGAAATGTATCTACCAAGCAACCCCTGAAATTGCGTGCAACAATTGGCAATGCCATGGAGATTGTCACAGAGTTTTTCATTCTCCACTGCACTTTTTCTGATTTTTGTTTTATTTTTTCCTTATTAATATAAATAAAGTATACTTTATGCTAAAATTTCCGTTGAAAATGCTGTGGACACTATTTCTCCAAAGCATTTATTTTGCCATGGACATTTTCTTAATTGCAGGGGTTGACTATGTGTTTTCTTTTTTTCTTCTGTGTTAGTCTCATTATGGCCACTACTAGTGTACTAGTAATTGGGATTAGGTAATGAACTTTGACATCTTTACCAAGTATCTGTTTTTCAGTACCTAGTTAGAAATCATCTACTGGCACCAAATGAACCATTTGACCTGGAAAAAACTGATCTTCTCTTGACTGAAATTTACTCCACTCTCGTCTATGAAAAGGTTTGTTTTTAGATGTTTTACACAATTGTGAATCAGCATAGAACTGGCAGTTCATATTGTGCCCTCATGTTCGAAATCTGTCATAACAAAGATATTTTAAACACTACATTAATATTGGCAGTTTTTGTGTTTATGCAATATGTTAAACATTGATCATATTTTAATCTCTTATAATTAGTAACATACAATTTTAAATTGGAGGAAGTGGGTTGGTAGTGAATCAGATTATCCTTTATTGCACTGCTTGGTGTAACTTAAATGACAGTTGTTCCTGGTGTTTATTTTTCAGGAAATCTTGACACAGGCCACAAAGTGTCTCTCCCAAGTTCTACTAGACCTGGCTCTTGCAGTCAGTAAGTAACAAACTGTCAGTTGGATACTGCAAAGTTTATACTCTGAAGTAATCAAGTAATGCTTCCAAGTTTCATTGAAAGAATACTGATGTTTAGTATATTTTTTACTAAAGCTTGTGCACTGTAAATGGCCATTTTTAAAAATATGTGTTTACTCTTTATCTCATGACAAAATATAACAGAATGTAGTCACTGCCCTTATCGACAGCAATACTAATTCATAATAATAAATTGAACTAATTTATCCAATCTGAAAGAAATACTTTCAAATAGATTTTATAATTTTTTTGTTACTTCTGGATGTACTACTTAATAAATTAAATATTAATAACATATTATTTACTGTAGATTGTTATCAATGCTATCTGTACTAGATATGTTTGAATTTATTTGTGATGTCAAGCCATGTTTGATTTCAGTTTGTGAAGATGGCTGTGAGCTGGACAACGTTGTGGTTGACCACTGTTTGAAACTGTGGAAAACATCATTAAGTAGTGTCACCGAGCTGCATCACGTCTGCTCATTCCGAGTCTTCCACAGATTAGCAAACAGCTCAAAACCACACGTAAGTCAAGATAACTTTGAAAGAAAATCAACATTTCTATGTAAAATGGACTGCACCTTGTGTGTATAACAGGAATCTGATTAAATTAAATAATAAAAAGCATATATTGTGAAACATAAGTTGTATTTTTTAGAATTTTGTGACTCACAGGAACACTTTCTTTAATATCCAGCAAAAATAAATTGCTATTGGATATTTTGACTTGCAGAGCAAAACTAATATTATTATTTCCAGTCCTGATCTTATATATAATTCTGAGTAAGTCTGCAGTGACAACTGTTAGGAGATGAGGCTTTCTGTTAACACCTGTCACCCAATAGTTCTTTAAAATTCTGTAAAGGAACTTTCTCTTTGTTTGGTTCCTCTTATGTTTCATATGTACAACCCCTGAAATTGTCTACGCCAATCGGCAGTGCTGTGGCACTTTTTGCCATAAACTAAATGTTTTTTTTTTTTCAAAATGTATTTTTTTCTTAGCAATCTTGAAGAGCTAGTGATGTATGAAATATTGTTTGTGTTGTCAGAATTCAACTGTACATAAGAAGATAGAAAGTCGTTTTTAAGTGAGCATTAAATCTTGTTAAACATTAATTTGATAATGTTTTGTTTTTAGATATCCTGGAAGAAGTATGCACAGTTTGTGATTATTTTACTAGAACAGGAAGTACTAATGCCTTCATGCTTTCAGAAAAGCTGCTTACAACTTCTACAAAAGACAGAGGTAAATGTCTGTAATTTAAACCAATCTTTAACATTTATTTTGTTGTAACCCAACCCAATATGATTTCAGTAACCCATATGGTGGGTCAAACAATTATGTCATATTTACGCCTATGAATATTTATTTAAATCATATCTAATATGTCTTGTTAGTTTTAATCCAATTTATGTAGGTTGATGAGAATGAGAAAATTGGCACATTGGGTAGGTGTTGTCACTTGCACTGAAAAGTGGGAAAGTATATATAATATCCCTTGCTGCTGATCAGAAGGAGTAGCATATGTTGTGGCAACGGGTCTTCCCCAAAGACTACGAGTCTCAAAACATGTCTGACACCTAATAAAAAAAACAATGTTCTGGGATATCAGGGGACAATATTTCAAAATCTGAGGTAACCGGAAGTCGGTTCATGTGGTTTTTACCTATGGGTTACCTGTATATTTGCATAACCTATTGGTTACCTGATCGGTTACCTCAAAATTACATTGAAATTATGTTTTAAATATATAATTTTTAGCTCAAACGAAATTAAAATAAAATACAAAAGAAAATAATTTATAAAACATTTTTTTGTTTAATGTTTGCTAAAGAGAGCTTTTTTTTTTTTAAACTATAATTTTTTTTTAAAATTAATACTTCCAGATTCCTTTTTCGTTTCACTCTGTCAAAGCTACTTTCACTTTATCTACAGTGGTGTTCCAAATGTTTGTTTTTAAAGCTCATTCTGTGATGTGGGTATTTTAAAACTTTTGTAAGTCCTGTTTACGTTAAAACCATTTTCAGCATTTGTAAAATTATAGGCAATCAAATATTATGTCAGCATATCGGTAATTATATTCCTAAAGATGAAATAGCAGCAGATAATTTAGCCGTCCCCAGCGTCCATAGACATTTCAATAAAACGTTTGGCTCAACTCTATACTCAGCAGTTTTAGTTTAGACCGGTCGCAAGTTACAACAGTTGCAATATAACATCTACTGGTTCGCTGCGCATCAAGTATCTAAAAATAAGTCTAAAATATTTTTGTCGGAATACTTGTACGTCTGTGTGAATAAACTTCCTGTAATCGTGAAGTTTGCAAGTTTTAATTTCTGGACGTCTACAGGTCACGATGTAACCGATTTGCAGTTCACATAAATTTAATTTTGCGTAACAGACACACGAACAGAACGGCGGTTCACGTTAAATATTATGCCCTGGGTATTGTTAAACAATAATTTTCTTCCCTTTTTATTTGAGGATGTGGAAGATATGATAATAAAATAAATAAAATACTGATTTGACTAACAGCTTGCCAAGCACAATTTCCTTAAAAACAATTTATTCTCTATGTGGTGAGTGTTCAAAAAAGAATAAAATTAAATTAATGCTTTTGATTTAATATTTTAGGTGTACACAGAGCAAGTAGGTCAGTGCCTGTGTTTGATTGTGGAACACTTCAACAAATCGGACTCAAAATGTGTTGACATGTGTGAGATGTTGGAGTGGATATTTCATGTTCGAGATTTGAACTCTGATCTTTCTAAACAGATTCTCTCGTTGATAAAGACAAAGCATAAGTCAACACAAGAACTCTTGGAAAATAATGAAGAAAAAGACTCAGGTTGTGACTTAAAACTTGATAGCAGTACAGGCCTCAAGTGGAGGGAGTTTGTTGTGAAGAATGAACACGTGATAAAGACTGTTGATGACATTCATTGTGCAACTGATATCATTGTGTTGACAGAGCAGGTTACGTGATTATAAAGATTGGTATGTAGAATGCAGCCTCCAAAATATTCAGTGCAAACCGTAATGCCGCAGTTTTCATTCTCAGTGGCACTTTTTTTTTGCTGCGGATATTACAATGAACACTTTTCACAGCATTTATTTTGCAGTGGAAATTTTCTTAATTGCATAGTTTGGCAATGACAATTGGCACTTCTGCCATAGAACTGCTGTGTATTTCTTTTATTGCAGAATTGTAGCCATTGCAAAAATACAAATATATTATGCAAGCCTGGAAATAAGTGCTCTGTCACGGACATTGTTAGGTACAAAATTGTCATTTGTCAAGCTTTGATACTCACAAATGTAATATTAGCGGTCATTTTGTCCGACACAAAAATAAGTTTGATGCTGTACGTTTAAAATATGCATATTTTGTAGAGTTTCAAGATCATACACATGCTTACATTATTATATGCCAAGCGGTAACTGAAGAGTCTCCACTGCATTTACAGGGTAAATCTATTAATAGACCCGATCAAGCCCGATGACTATAGTTTGAACACCCAGAATCCGTAATCTGCCAATGTATTCCGAATGACTTAAATAACCTGCGAGTGACCTAAATAACCGGCAACATTTGCTTGAAGTCGCTAAAACTTTTGATGATGTTTTGTTTAACGTCCACCTGTCCCTTCCTCCGTCATTGTCATTAAATGATACCGTTTGATAATATAGAATTAGTGGTGTAAATGCGATTTGGATATGCTGCTAAAATATGTGACGTCACGCCTGTGCTTCAACGTAAACTGCTGATGTCACGTGATTGGTCATGAAGTCAAGACATTAACAAAATCGCATTCTTTTTCAATGAAACCGTAGCCTACCAGTACTTGTAGTTCTGTTGATACCTCATATTCAACCCTTACGACTTTTGAGAAAAAGCTTGTTAGAACATAAAGTTCCAGTACCTTATATGCAATTATTTTCGCGGCTAAAAAAAATTGCGATCGAGGTTTCATTGTACTTTTTCGCGAGGAATTATTTTCGTGACCACGTCCCCCAGTAATAAAAAGAATAAAAAAGGAGAATTTACCACACTTTTTTCAGTTCGTTCATTTATATACTTTGACATTATCAGCATACTATCCATGTGCGATATATATTTCCGATAAGATATGTTATCGATTGAACACGTGTATGATGCAACTTTTTAGACATTTTTTTTTTTTTTATTGACTGTACCCTCAAGTTTCCGTTCACATTAACTAAGAATATTCATAATTACTGATTGATAATCACATATAATCTTTGTAAAAATAAAGAAATCCGCTTTTGTACGAAATGTCGATAACTTGTTGAATGTATTACGCATTTACGGTACAGTGTTAATAGCCAAACCGGAAATAAGTTTGCGCATAACTGAATTTGCTGCACTATCAATATGTTCGCGATTTTCGCACTACATTTTATTCGCAATTTAAAAAAAAAAAATTCTTGCGTATACAGATTACTTTGCTGAAATGGGTAAGTTACGATTTGGTACAAACAAATGCGTCCATGTGGTTGAAATATGAAGAAAATTCGAAAGTTGACGTATGATTTTGTATCTGTGCAATAAAAAAACCCACTTTATTCTTTAAAACTAATATTTATTTATTTCAATATAGAATTTTATATATTTCAATTTAATTTGGTGACAGGCACATTTTAGTTTTTGACTGGCACAAATTGACTGACATTTTGACAGGCACGTTTCAAAAAATTATTTCCAGGCTTGACGTCTGCAGAAAATCAAACATGGCGGTCAAAGAAACCTCGCTTAGAAGTACAAAAACAATATTTTCGACTCCCATTCAAACAATACAAAACCAATGCACATAGCAATCTAGACAAAAATAGGACTTTCATGATTTTTTATGTTCTCAGATGTATTAGTATACTTCCAATATCTATGTTTATGAGCACATAACTTTTTTAATAGTTTTTAATGTGTAAAATATGCACACTCCACCAGAAAAATCAATACAAAAAAAAAAATTGAAATCTGTTTATGCTACTTTAATAATATAACCCACCTTGCACTTGGTCTTGGAAACGAAGTTTTGAGCGTGACGAAGCAGAATATTAATACGATTTACTTGGTTTGTTTGATCACTTTGCCTTTAAACACAGATATGCCAGTTCATTCTCAGAAGGCTATTCACAGACACAGACATGTCTGGTCATAAAAATCTAGTTTCTTATTCATTCAGGTGTTTCTGCAGTTGACAGCCATCATGATCATGATCATGTTTCCGTGTTTTGATGAAACTACTTTATTCGGTAATCCTCGACTGTTTCCGTCTACGTCGAGTGTTAATTTCTGATCGATCGAGTTTACCCGAATGCATTTCAGTCTAACAATTTCCGGTTAGGCTAAAAGTTCTTTTTAGGTTGGTAGAAGGCGACGATTGTGCCAGTGCCGTGTAGGTACTATTACTAATGAAGTTTTTTTTAATAGAATTTAATATTTCAGTATCTGTAGAGAAGCATGCTAGATTGTAATGTCCCCCAAACTTTACTGTTTAGCTCTATTTGAACAAGTAATGATAGAATAATTGAAAAGCGTGGAAATGATAGGTTTGTAGGTGACAGCGCATGCGCATTTTTAGTATAAAGACATTAAAGGGGCAGTGTCCAAGCTGCGGTGGTGTCATCTTCACAGCGTCAGGAGTCCTGTGTCCACTCGTGTACTTGGGACCACTGACCAATATTATGAATATAGTTTTTTTTTAAATGTTTTATGATTGGATGCTTCTCCTTATGCAAGGGAACCAATCCCATCAATGCATCGGCCTTCACCATGAATCATGGAAGAGACAAAAACAAATATGTTCGTAAATTTAAATTTAAAAAAATATATTACATGATGACTTATCTACAATTTTTAAAATGAGGTTTAACAGCCCCATGAAATATGCCTTGTTTTGTGTATCATGATCTAAAAATGAATGGAAATATACCAATCTGGCTTATAAAACGAGCAAACTGATTGGATAATATTTTTAAGCATGATATCTCACCAAAAATGTAAGCAGCCCTGATGTTTATGAACTATATTCGTCGCAATAAAGATATTAACAATAAACAAAAGTGGTGTTGTAGTTAAATGCAATCGGACTAGTGGCTGGTAGGTACCAAGACCAAATCTCACTCAAGGCATTTATTGTTTAATCTCTGTACAGGTTTCAACTAAGAGTGGGTGCTTTACAAGTGGTAAAATATCCACTTGAACACTCCTTTAAAATTAATTTAATTAACATTGCATTTTAACCATTTACCTTGTCTTTTTTAATTAATTTATTCTTGTCTTCAAACAGCCACATCCAAATAATCTATAACTATGTATAAACATGTATTGTTTTTTTACCAGGTATAACTTGTATATAGTTACCTGCAGATTGAACGTAATTGGGTCTGCTATCCTTAATCACATTAGTTATTATAAGTTATAACTCCATCAGTAAAAATTACACTGTGATCAGTGTTCTCGCGAGCCAAAAATTAAAAGGGGGCGTGCCCCCTACCCCATTCCCCCTCAAAAAAACAAAAATACGGCCATACTCAGAATGGTAATTACTCTGTTAGCATTACTATCATTTTATTACATTTGGTTTGGTAATGAACTTCATTATTAATGGAAAATATAAATTTAAAAAAAAAGTTTAAAATTAAAAGAAGATAATACCTTTAATATTTTTCTGTTTTATTTTATTAATATCAATGTGCTCAAACATGAGGAAAACAACAGTAATATTAAACTACTGAGAACATTTAGTGTATGCCAACCAAGATTGTTTAACAATGTTCTTTTCTTTTTTTGATGTGTAATACTGTTTTCTTAATTCCCAGATGTAACTGTATTTGTGATGGGGTAATTCTTCAATGCCCATTAATTAATACTGACAACTATTCAACCAGTCCAATAGAGGCTTAAATGATTGATATATCATATCTCAATATACCCCACCCACCAGACTATCTGCACAAATATTGGCAAAGTTCAAATCCCATGCAGCTCCTGAGTTAGTTCTGTGTCTGTTCCAAATTGAAACAATGTATTCTTGCATCAGATTTAACACTGAGGTACTGCAATCCAAGTGTCAGAATTAAACTTGTACAGGGTCAGTTAACTTTTCTCTTGGGGGGTAGTGGATATTTAAGTGTAAAACAATGGTGTGTTAATGGCACACCCTAATAATTAAGACCTGCCAAAGTTTGGTTGACAATATACAGCCAATCCCGATGTCACTTATCTCCTGGTCTTCCTAAGTTGTTAATGACTCCAATAGGTTTCACAAGGACACTAAAATTGTTCTGTCAGATGTAATGTTGAGCGACTAATTAGAATCAGGAAAAAAAACCTGTGAGCAGCAGCATGTGAAAGGAGGTGGCAGTAAAATGTTAAAGGGGGGCAGTGCAACTTCCTTAAATAGATCAAAACATCTTTTAGTATTTTACTTTTATAACTGTCAAGTTCAAGTTAATTTATGGTCTGTTTGGGGGCTTATACCCTTTGATTTTCCTCTCTAGAGATACGAATACCTCCTGACTTTTGTACAAGGAGGACTGAATACCCTAATTTTTCCTGTGAATGTGGAACACTGATATTTGCACAGACCAGTGGTCCATAACTGGTTTATCAAAGCCTGTGGTTTATGCATATAAGATCCCTTGCTGCTTATTACTAAAAGTAGCCACGATGGTTTTCAATATTTATTCTATGGACAGACCTTTATAGACATAAGCACTGAGACTGTTGATAGTGTTATAAAATAATTATAAACTTTGTGTTTTTTTCCTTGTAGAGATGTTACCATTGCACGGCTTGGTTGTTACTTGGTGTTTGATTGCGCTACTGGTGTTAGAGCTTGGTTTTGTTGAATCGGTTGAGTATACATTCAAAAACAGATACAGCTACAAGAAGAAACGAGATGTGAGTGCATTACATACCAGCAAGCCTACAAGTTCTCTTGTGGGACTAGCATGTACACTCTACATGTACTTAACACATTTCTATTCTTAATATACATGTGGAGGTCGAGCCTGTAAATAAGTGGGTGTTCACCGACATTGTCTGGGACAAATGATTCATTTTGGAAAATTTGACAGTCATAAAATTAATTCTGTCTGTCATTTTGTCTGACACTGCTATTTTAACATTTAATAAAAAGTAACATTTCTATATAAAATAGACTTGATTCAGCTTGTTTGATAAAATTGATCTAAATTAAATAATAAAAACAGACTGTAAAACCTAAGTTGTATATATATTTAATTGTGTATATTAAATTGTGTGACCTAAACATATTGTGTGGTGACCAGCACAAACTTATATCAGACATTTTGACTGGAACAGCAAAAATAATTATTACTATGCCTGAGAGAGATATAATTATTAACAGGGTCAAATATTTTGTTTATGGCTACAGCAGTTATTGCCTTGGGTGACCATGGATATGGTGGATGCACCACACAACACCAAATGAATTCTTTATGGAGCACAACGGAAAATGTATTTTGAGTTGTGTTAACCTATATTTTCTGAAAACCGATTGTTTGCTATCAGGTTTGAGCATCCACCAGATAAAAATAAAACATGTGAAAGTTTGTTCTCTACAAACAATATAAGTATGACATTTTTAACTTTCCCTTGAGAAGAGTTGGTTAATGGTAGGCAAGTGCCAACAAAAAGTTAGTTATTTAAACTGAATGACAGATTAAAAAACTAAAATTTAATTGTGTATTACAAGCCAGCTTTCAAAAATGAACCCATCATTTTGGTTTGAAATTTGGTATAAAAGCAGTATTGTGATGGATTCTTGTTGATGTTTTTTAATAGGACAAGCGTTACAAGCAAGCTAAACAGAGATGTGAGATGTCAGGGCAATGCCAGGGGGTGTACGGAATTGAGCTAACTAGATGTCTTCGTCGGTGCATGTCAGAACGTTGTTACCAAGAACTGTATATAGGGGATGAGGTAGTGCTTATTTGCAGAAAATTATTTATCTTTGTGTTAGGACTTAGGGGAGACCAAGAGTAAACTGGTGGAACTGAAAAGATTATTCTATTCCCCCATTCCTCCTGTCCCAAATTAGATTACCCAGATAAGTAAACAGTACTCTGAAGTCATTCGATATTTAATGCAAATCGTCATTGCATTAGTTTGTCGGTTACACAACTCCATGATATGCTTTGAAATTAAAAGATTATCAGAACTTTATTCAGGCAAACGTGTGGTAAAAAAAGTTTTTTAGATACTTTTTCGTGTGTGCATTTTGTTACCTCAGATTTTGAAATGTCCCTGAATTTATATACATGTGTACTTATCTCCTTATTATATATTATTTTAATGGTTTCATGAATATATACTTTTACCTGATGTTTATATTAATTATCATTTAATATATTACATAACACACTACATTAACGTAATTATAATTTGTTCCACATTAAATGTTTTTAACATTATTATCTGTTCCATGCTTAAAATATATGTAACTCTTATTAAAGTTGCATACATCTGTGAATCAAATATTTGAAGGTTTATTTTCCTCACCATTTATTTCAAAATAATAATTAGCCCTTTTTATTTTTGTATGTATTTCCAGTTAGAAGAAGGTGAAATTGATGTGAGATTAAATTCATTCAAAGGCTGTCTATACCAGAATCCAAATGCAGACTGAGAAGAATCAATCTTTTTTGGAGTTGACTCTTTTAGTGTTTGTGAGAAATATCTGGTAGATTATTGGCAATGAACACATTCCCTACTTATTGACAACATAAATTGATAAAAAAATTCAAAATCAATACAGACATATTTTAAAAGATTTAACTTAACTGATTTTAACAAATATACTACAAATCTGATTGAAATGGAATTGCTACCATTTAAACAAGGTGCCGAGGCCAGACTGTACACATCATCTTTTTATGGAAAGGCATGTATAGTGAAAGAAAGATTTTCTAAATCGTACAGACATCCCATTCTCGATAGGTCTCTAACTGTACAAAGAATCAAGTCTGAAGTCCGAGCAATGTTGAAGTGTCGGACATTCGGCATTCCAGCGCCAACAGTTTACATGGTGAACATGGAAAATAAGAGCATTTACATGGAATATATAAAGGATTCAGTGACTCTCCGGCAGTACATTGAAGATATTCAGAAGGAACACCCAGAAACCTACATAGAAGTTCTGAGTCCACTGGCAGATGTGATTGGTAAACTGTTGGCCAAGCTGCACAGTAATAATTTAGTGCATGGAGATCTGACCACTTCTAACATGTTACTCAAAGGATCTCCAGAGAACTGTGTGGTTGTGCTCATTGATTTTGGACTCAGTTATGGGGCATTTCTTGCAGAAGACAAGGGAGTGGATCTTTACGTCCTTGAGCGTGCACTACTGAGCACTCATCCCAACACAGAGTGTGTTTTTGAAACCATTCTCAATGCATACAAAACTGAATATAAAAACGGTGCTGGAGATATCATTAGTAAATTGGATGAGATTCGATTGCGAGGACGTAAAAGAACTATGGTTGGCTAATGAGTTTTCTTCAAGTTGGAAAACTGTCATGTATCAATGTTTTGGTGATATGTATAAGAATGTGTGAACAGCAGAAGTTTGTGTTCACACATTAAAATATTCTTTTGTTTGCTGCAGTGTGAAAGCAGATTTATTGGTAATATTGTTTCTAAAAAGTCTTCTAGAAATCATATATGGGAGAAGTGGGAAGAAACAACAAATGGTAATTTTATATTAAAATCCATTTAAATTGGAAACATAAATAAATAGATGTAATAAATCTTAAAAACTGCCTTTCATATGATAATTTCTGGAATATCCCTTGGTAATGCAAAGTATGAAAATCTATTAATAAAAGTTTGTATTCAAATTAAATAATGTGTTCTAGTATTTCATAGAATAACCAGTGGATATCTCAGGACTTCTGGGTGTTAAACATTGTATATGCAACTAGTGGTGTTCCAATCAGTTGAAAAACTGATGATTGATTGGTTACATTAAACATCCAACAGATTACAATTTTCCATAATGTGCCAAATACTCTGTATGATACATTACATGTAACTACAAGTGTCGGCACATTATTGATTGCAGATGCATATTAAGCATATGAAATTAAGCATGGGATTTTTAATCTCGATGCCAGCTCAAATCTAGTGTGAATGCTTCATAAGGCACTTTGGGTAGGTGTATGTCCAGTAGCAGACCAAAGGGTGGAGAAGAATCCAGATCCCCCTTTCTAGAATTAGTTTTTTTAACATTTATTTTCTGAGTGGAAGGACATGAAAATTCAACCCCCCTTCCCTTTCAGAAATCCTGCATCCACACCTGATGCCACTTGCACTTACCAGTGATCCACAACTGATTTTTCAAATATGTGCTGGAAGAATAGCCTATGTGGCAGTAGTGAGTTTCCTGTAAAAGATCATAAGTGGCAAAACACCATGTGTTCGACACCTAACAGCCACTGAGTAAACAATCTTTTCCTTTTGCCATACAGAACAAGAAAAGTGGAATTACATTATTTATTCCTTTTAGACGTAACAACAATCAGTGGCTAACTGAATATTAAAAAATCTGTTAACCACTCATCAAACAGAAATTTCAACAAATTACCACCACTATTTGTAACACATGGCATATCTGTACAGTGGAGCATCATCACTGTTTCTGTGCATGCATAAAATTGGTCTAGTAAAAAGATCTTTTACCCAATAAAATACAATACTAATCAGTAATAAAATAAAATATTTTATTTTTATACAAATATTTCACAAAATAGAAGTAAGGATTTCCATGACAACAATTTGCACTATATTTTCCATTCAGCAGTTATTTTATACAACTCGTAGAAACAAATATACAGTGTTCTAATTCCAGTTAAGAAAACATTTGTATTGGTTTCTCAAAAGGCAATACCTACTACAAACTTGCCTTTCCGTTCTCTCCGTAATATTTCCAGACAGGCACCCCAAATTACGGCGATACAGTCAAACTTTCCACTGGCTGACAGTCACCAGATTTATTTATAATTTTTTTAATGTCCCTAAAGTTATCGGAGTTTGCTTGTACCAAAAGCATTTACATAACTTCCTGTGTAAAAATTCAATTGTTATGTATGATGCATTCCTGACAGAAGCCTTAGATTTCCTGAGAAATCATCTTTATGGACCCTAGGTTCCAGAAAGGGCTTTTTATGGGTAAGCAGGTCTGCTACTAGAAAATAGTCATTTTTTTACACAAAGCAATAATATAAAAGCAGGACATTTTTAATATTTGACATTTAGAACAGATCTTCCAGATATATTTCATGTCCATAAAGTATTATCCTTCTGTTTCTGTCTACTACTACGTTTTAATGCACTAAATGAAGTGGAGCTTGGTCATTTTTCAACTTGCAGTAGGATGCTTCTGCTTCATCCTTACTGAAAAATGGCAGTAATGTCTGATAGATCTGGGTTGATGATAGGCTAGATGAGCAAGTTTACTAAAACTTCAGTTGTACATGTTGAGATGTGGAGTGGAGAGATTGCAGCTTTATTCAAAAAAACTGGGCACCCCATTTAACCACCTTATATTGACGACGTAGACTCTCTTCCAACTCTTTACTGTGTGCTGAATCTCTTGTCTCCACAACACACTTTACCTTCAAATAAAAAAGAATGGCTTTGTATTACTGTCATGTAAATCAGTGCAATAGTTTCAGCTATACATATTATGTTGAAATTGATTGATTTTTACCTCACTATTTATTGCCAAAAAAAATAAATCTGCGCACATTATAGGCTTTCAACTATACTAAATTAAGAAGCAGTATTTTTCTAATTTTGTCATTTTCATAAATGCATTAAAAAAACACTGCCTGCAAGATTTTTGAGAGTATTAGAGGTCATATTTTACTCGGACAATGCTAGAAGTCAACAATAATCTAAACTTAATAAAATAATAACAAAAAACATCTTAGTCTTAGTAATATCTGTCATGTACCACTGAAAGGAACGACTTACGGTCTCATTAGGGAAAGATTATCTCGCACTTAAAGCATACACTTTTAGTAGGAAGTTAAAATGCAGTGGGTAATTGTAAGTTCCTCGTGAGAAGATGCAAGTGACCAAAATTAAAATAAATCCTTTCACTGTGTCCATCAACTCCCACACGTTTTTGAAAGTAAATATTGTGCTGATTTACCTGCACAGAAAAAATGTCTGACTTCAGCCAAGCTCTTTCATGAAAAATATCTTTTATGCTGAAATAAAGTAATGTAATGTATATATACTGAGATAAAAAATGTTTATGTTAATATTTAACTAAAAGAGGAGACCCCAATAACTAATAATTTTACATAAAACATAACTTTCAGAATTTCATGTCATCATAGATATACCAGGAAAGAAATTAATTTATCTTTGTCATACATATTATATGGCAAGATGTTTATTGGCAGATGTAGAAATAATCCTAACAAACCAAACTGAGTTGCCACGGAAAGTTACACTTTTTGAAGATAACAAATTGTCTAACCAAACTGGGTACCCCATATAAAACGTCAGTGACATTCTTGATTTCACTGAAATTGCAGTGGGGTACCACTGGTATTTATATTTCAGTGGACGTTTTGGTCATATAATTCCATAGACACTGAACTAGAGAAACAATGGATTTATATATTCCATTGGAATAATATATATTCAGTTATATTTGTACAGTTACTGATCAAATTTGTTCTGTTTGATAGAGGTGACTTACCTCTTCTGATTAATTTGTCTGAAGATAGATTAGTTTGGACTGTCAACCCTTGAAATTGCTATTCAGTTTGCTATGAAATATCACATGAATTTGCCTAATATACAAGTGGATAACTGTTGATAATGGCTAATGACCATGGAATGGACAGATTTTAATATAACTTTTAAGGAGTTAAAACTTTAAATAACCATTGAATATTCAATAAAAAATCCAAAGAGATGCTTTTTTCAAATACTGATTAAACAAATATTTAATTTACATTTTATCATATCCTGGTAATTCTAAATATACCAACCTGACTCCAAGATCACAAAGGAGTTTGGCCAATTCGGCTATTCCACCAGGTCTGTCACTCACAGTGACAATGAATCGAACAAGTCTCCCATCGGCAGCCAAACCTCGTTCAATGACACGACCCAAAGCTGTTGTGTCAATATTTCCTCCACACAATGCCACAACAACTCTAAAATATTAAATTATTAGAACTAATAAAAATTGGATGAACAGGTAAATTTATTTGCCACTGAGACAATGATATAGCTTGTCAGTGGTTAAATTTTTATATAATTATTAGTGTAATTTTTAAATATATGTCTAATAACTAATACCTCATCTTAATCACCTGCAGGTTGAAACTTTTTAAATACAACGTTATCTCCCTTTTGGTTCATTTTCATAATGAAGTCTGACATTGTTTTGCCAGGCGGAAGGGAAGTAACCACAGTGTGACCCATGACAGTTGATGTTTCCTTTTGATCTAGAGAGGGCAGGGGTGTCATTAAATAAATAAATGTTTTGCGGGACATTGATAATAATGGAGTGAAATTCCATGATGGTACATGAATACACACAAAATCAACTTACTTTTTACCAGCTAGTTCTGGTAGAAGACCTTGCATAATGGCTGCCAATCCAACTGCTCCAGCACCCTCTACTACAGCTTTCTCTAACTCTATCAGTCGCAAAATAGCCAAGGCAATTGATTCTTCTCTTTTAAAGAAAACAAACAAAAACAATTATTTCTATTTTAACTTATTCAATAAGGTTTAATCTTGTTTACATACTAAGTTTTATTTAAATTTGAAATGTTTTTAAAATTTGATGATTTGTAATATATGGAAAGTCATGAAGCCATTTTAGATTTTAAAAACATACTTCTTGAAAACCAACATACACATCTTTCATAGTAGTATTTGATTTTCTTTAACATAATTCAAAAAATATTTCAGTCTCAAGCCTTTCATGAAGAATGGGCTGGTGACCTGTGTATTATAATGCTAAAACTTAGCCCTCTGCTTATTAAACTTTTAGGGCCAATTTCATGTATATATTATTGATAGGTTATAGAAACTATGAATTAAATCTGGGTTAAACCATGTGTGATCTGTGTTTTGTATCTCCAGCTGTAGAACATTGGACTCTCAAACTGAAGACTGTGGTTCAAAACCCATTAGAGGCTGGACCACACTTGACTATTAGTCTATATTTCCAAATATTTGACATACAATAGCCAATGATTAGTAAATCAATGTGCTCCAGTGGTGTCGTTAAACAAACAAACTGTGTTGTGTATTTAACATCTGGATTTTGATAATCCTAGGTTAACACCAGGATACAACTGTGTATGTAACTATGGGCCTGGGACAAAAATCCAGCAGTCAGGATTGAGGATTAGTGAATGTGGTTTCAGTCAAACTTGTCTGCTGTTCGAAAAAAGTTGTCTATGTGGTAGTAGCTGGTTTCTTCTGTAGACTATCTTTTGTAATAATATAGTGAAAACTACACACTGGCTTACAACTTTCAATAACTTACTGTACTACAATCATCTTGTCTATGAGAGGTTTAGCAGTGGCAAAGGCATTCACTCCAACAGTGGGTACCGCCAGGCCTGCAGACAAAAATTAGTGTATCAGCAAATCTGAAAAAATGCACATGGACATGTCTCTTTGATAAAAAGGAACAAAATGAAGGGAAAGCAATAAAAAAAAAACCCATTTCATTACCAGTATTGTGAAGTCAGGAACTACCCAAAAATGTTATTACATTTACAGAGGCTGACAACCAATTATTAAATAACCACAACTGCTTGATCAGATATCAAGCAAATCTCAAAATGAAATTTGTAATCTAAAATTGTATCATCTGTGTCAGTAATTTAGGAGGAATAATAAAACAAATTCTAGGTTTGTTTAAATATAATGAACATGTGTATTTATGTTCTTTGATGAAAATGTTTAGGACAGGTTTTTAAATCTCACCGTCTGCTATTGAAGAAGATGTTTCAGTATAAACAGGTTTTCCAGCTTTTAGTGCTGCAGAAAAACTAGCACATCTTTCTATTTCAACTCCCTGAAATAGAACAAACATGGAAATACCAGTGTTTTACATTCTCCAGATATGTATCCTATGATAATGAGGATAAATTTACACTCACAGGGGGGAAATGTAAAATCTCAAAAATCAAATAAAACATTTAATATATTACAAAAACACTGGAAACACTCAAGAATAAACAGGTCATTTAATATGTCTTACTATTGTAGAACTGTCCATTTAAATATAAAATAAATATATTTTTAACATTTAGGTTGGGCAAAAATTATTCTCCAGAAGGATGGTAATGACCAAACACTTTTGTGCAAAACAACTCTGAAAATAACAAATCTTTTTTTGAAAATGGAAAAATTACAATTTTTACTTACAATAATTTTAACATTTGAATGTAAGCTCTTAATAGCAAGAGCTGTTCCAGCAATAAGACCACCACCCCCAACAGGAATAACGCATGCATCAACATCTGGAACTTGTTCAATGATCTCCAATCCCATAGTTCCCTGTCCCGCAAGAATGTGAGGATGATCATAACTAGAAACAATTATAAAAATGCCATTATTGATAAGCTCTTCTCATTGTAAATTAAATTTACAGTTGTAAATACATGTAGGTGTGCTGACAAAAATAATAATGTAACAAAAAGTCTGCTAGAAGTTACGAGAACATAATCATTTGACCTTATGTATTTAGTACTATAATGAAAATGAATAACAATAAATTATATGTTTATTTAATGGATTGGCATAGTGGAACAAGGATAATGGTTAGAATGCACATCAATCTTATGATCAATCATACCTCAGCAGTTCTCTTTACCAATGATGCAAGTCAGCCTCCACCATTTTCAAAGATGACCTGAATTTTGTCAAATGTAATTTTATATTAGCAGAATAAAAAAATTAATGTTAGTATATTAAAAATCTCAGTCAGACCCTGGAGGATGCACTGTTGGATAGGGAGGGGTATGTGCTGACTGCTTCGATGTAACTCTGATTCTACTTTCTAGTGTATAAATAATGTATTACCCATTAATGTAGACTAAGCCTTGGTCTCGACTAATACACATAGCAAGATCCTTGCACTGAAATAAAAAAAACAAATATAATTCTCATAACAAATGTTTATTGATAGTGAACTTAAATAAGATACGTGTGACTGAAAGCAGAACTTTTTTTTTAATGATTAATCTTTAAAATATGAATTTATTATTTTTTTCATTTTGTAATGCTTTATTTATTCATATATCATGTATTGTGAAAAACCATGTTCTGATATATCATTACATCAGTAATAAAGATTTGATTTATCATTACATCAGCACTAAAGATTTGTTATTTCAGCAGGGTGTGTTCTTATATAACCAGAAAATCTGGACTCAATGCTTAACCATATAAAATTTGTCATTAAGTTTAACCCATAAGACCTGACTTTCAAAATCTCTTTTTTTGGACAACTTCTTCTTAGAGGATAGGATATCACATACCACAGCCTTTGATATGCCTAGCAGTTGTTGATCACTGGATGGAACCATAGAAGTGGATTCTTCCTATGGCCCATTACACCTCTGCCAGCTGTTATTTCACCAAGTTACATTCGGCCCTATTACAGAAATGAGGTAAGTCTACATCAATGGTAGTAATCTACCAATAGCATCTTTGTCTGGGTTAAAAATCTGAGGTGCACCCAACTTTTGATAAAGCATTTAATAAATGCCAGGCCTGCCCTTGCTGATATGTGTGTATGGCTACTGTCACAGACAGTAAATACATGCATTTCTATTTCATTTAGTTGGTCTCTATCAAATACCCTTGTATTTGAAACATTTCCTGGTCACCTATAAAATTAGCATGACAATATTTGTGTGGAATAAGGGTTGTTTTTGTGTAATACTGAAAACATGCAATGTAAAAGCCTAGTTAGTTTTTAAAAGTATATATACTGAACTGCAAAAGAAAGGCATTATTTACCAATGTAAAGAAAATCCACAATAACATTAAGGATTTTTCCTGTATTTAAAATAAAAATAAAAAAGGTCATGAAGGTTCATTTCTGAGACACAGATGTGTATTTTATATTGAAGTTTGCTTGGAATAAATCGTGGAAACGCAACTGCATAGACCGGCATGGGATGCACGTGCAAACAATTGTCATTGAGGGCAATCCCTACTGGCTATCTGCATAAAACATCACCACAATGCCACCAACAGCACAGCAAACCGTCCTCATAGCAGTCGCCCCAGGGTTACCACCCCTCGACAAGACCAGCTCATTCATCAGCAACACCTGCATGACCGATTCCTCCTGGCAGCTGAAACACCTCGTCAGACCATTGGGACCCAGCACCGACCCATCAGTGTAGAAATAGGCTGACGTCACCTGGCTGCCAACGACCTCTCTTGTCGCCATTCTTCTCAGGTTCCCATCCTCTCCATCCATCATCATCAGGCACGACTTCAATGGGCCATGCAGCATCAACATTTTGGCGCCATCAGCAATGGAGGACAGTTCTCTGATGAAAGTTGATACTGCATTTCAACAGCAGATGGCAGGAGGGGTGAACAGTACTCAGATGCGTGTGTGATGGAAAAGAACCCATTGGAAGGTGAAAACATCATGGTTTGGGGAGCAGTTGGTTTTAACCAATGGGTGTGGCCTCTTGTCTTTCAGAATATTGGTCAAGGCAAGGGTAATGGCATCACAACTCAGCTGTATATCAACCAAGTCCTGAGAACCCACATTTTGTCCCATTTCATTCGTCACCATAACCATGTGTTCCTGTAAGATAATGCCCACCCCCATGTGGCCAGTGTGACAATGGACTTCCTGCCGCCCTCAGTCCTGATTTGAATTTGATAGAACACTTGTGGGACGAGGTCCAACGAAGACTCAATCAGGTGCACCCAAGGCCAACAACTGCTGCTCAACTGCATGTGGCTTTTCTCAGGGTATGGGCCTAAGTGCTAATGGCATTCATCAACCACCTGATGCATTTCATGTACCGAAGATGCATGTCTGTCATCAACACACAGGGTGGCCACATGAGATACTGATTTGGAACACCCCTCCTCTTATCCACACTTGTGCCGCTTCTTTACAACCATTGCGCAGCGTTCAGCACTCTATCCTGATGCTGTGTGCCAAAACATGACTGTCTAAGATGTACACAATGGCACTGACATTATCTTGAAATTAAACATATAAATGCATCATATCCATAGTGGATTTTTTTTGCAGTTCATTATATATGTTTATTTATACAGTGATTGTAGAGTTGTATACATATAGCAATTACAGGTGCATGTTAGTATTGTCCTCTTTAGAATTCGATATGGTGGATGAATACCCTGATGAATAGGGTAACATTATCTTTAGGTGCAGTCATTGGAAAGAATATAAAACCCAGATTTCTAAGCTATGTAAAGATAAAGTTGGTCAATTGCATGACTATAAAAGATTTAACTTTGAGTCCAGGATGTTCACAGTACATGACATGAAATGACAAAACAAGATATGGTTGTTTATTTGATACATTCAAGTATCTTTATTTACTGCTCTTTATATAAGGTTTCCACTTTAAAATGGAAAAGAATGTTTATTTTACAGATTTTTTACATCCTAGTAATACATAGTTAACATTACTACTGTTAAATTTTGATTAGCTGCATGCAGATCCATAGGAGTCAGGGTGACCAGGCACATGGGAACTCCCTCTTCTTGTGATCCTTTTTTTTTAAATTCTATCCAAAATCTGATATAGAGTTTGTACCCAATCTGCCCCCCCCCAACCCCTACCCGACTATCAAATTAATTCCTATAGGACTTGCATGGGGTCTGTTATATGCTTTTTGAAACATTATCTACTTTTTTACAACACACCTTTAGTAAATCTTTTGAACATTGATTCATAATTTAATGTATAATAACAGTTTTTAATATAATGCAATGGAAGAGATGACCCCAGAATTACATGGTTCTAACTTCATACATATTATTTACAAGATAGAACAAGGTAATTCTAGGGTTGAAAATGATCCTTTTAGAGGTTATGACCTCTGATCAGCTGATCAACTGTGTCAATTCAAGCATATTGTTTGTTATCAGTGGCAGATCTGGCCCATCCACCTACCTAAATCTTGCAATTTTTATTTTTTTATTTTTAACATGGAACAAATTAAACCAGACTCACAGTCTCCAGAAAGTAAAGTTATTAATGAATATATAAGTCACTGTTATTATAATATAACATAATTCAGTAAACACAATGTTTTAGTGTGCATACTGACTTGATGAATAAATCAAGTGTGCATGAGAAAAACAATTTATAAATATGTTCATATGTTACTTTATTTACTTTTTCAAGTTCAACTGGTTCTGTTTTGTATCATGGATTTATGACCCAAATTGTTCTCCATATATTTTGCGGTACAACTAGACTGTAACACTTTCTAAAAAAAAGGCTGGTTCTGGAGAAAAATTCACAAAATGTCAACATCTGACCAGGTAGCAATTTCGTTTTAAAAAATATATAAACAAATAGGATTTGAAACATTTGTTGGTTGATTTTAATAGTAAAATAACCAAGGTAAAATATTCGGTTACATTGATTATGAGATTACAACTGCGTGTGTGCAGAAGTTTTTGATTACTCCAAGATACATGTAACTTATTGACCTACTGATCACTGATGATCAACATAGCACTTACATAGCACATAGCACTTATAGAAGTACCTTAACTTAAAGTTAATTAAAATTCACAAATCACCTAAATTAATGACTTAATTAATTCAAGTAAATTTTAAGAAAAGTAATCTGGGTTTTTTCAAGAGATAATTAAAATTAACTTCAAAATATTCTGGAACATCACAAGCCATAAAAATGTTATATAATGCTGGGGTCCCTGACAATATGTACTCAAGATTATAACTGTAATGTAATAACATTGTCAACAAGCTTGGCTATGGTTAAACAAGTTCATGAAGTTCATTGCCCTGCTCATGAGCAATGTAGTATATTTATAATACATAGAATACTACACTCATTCTTATATGTTACTTTTTATATCATGTTTTTTTTTAATCAAACACTCACTGTAACATAAACTTTATCATATGGAAACTATTTTAGTAAATTTTATATACCTCACTTATGTCTTTTCCTTTTACAATGACAGTGGCTCCAAAGTGGCGACAAGCAGACACTTTCATTATAGGTGCGATGATTGGCATGACAACTGTCACTGGAATACCAAGGTTACAGCCATGGTAGGAAAGTGCTAGGGCATGGTTCCCAGCACTGGCAGCAATCACACCCTTCCTTTTCTGATCCTATATAAATAGCAATAATTGAATTTATGCTATAAGCTCATTCATTAACTGAGACACTTGTAATTTCAAGCTCTAAAAAAATTTTAATTTTTTTTTAAATTTACCCTGCTTAACTTTCAAATAGCAATAAACAAATTTGTTATAAAAAATTAAATAGCAATCAAAAATAAATACAGGAAGATAACAAAATGTAAACACAGAATAACTCCACCTTATGAATGATTGACAAACAAGATAACCAAACAAAATCAAACTAATAAAATTGATAATACACTGATGTAACCAGAGGGTGGGGGTAGGATATTTCTTCCCCAGTCACACCTTTTTTTTTTCACCACTACCTTTTCTATTTGACTGTCTCATAGACAGTGTGTGTGACCCCTCTGTCAATATACAATCTGTGATTGTACCCTCAATATAAAATCAGAGAATGAATGGTAATTAACTAAGATGAACAAAATCATTAAGCCTTTTTATTTTATTACATAGTTTATGAATTTTGTTTTCTCTAAATCTTTTGTTGCTTCGACAAAATAAAAATAACAATATATTTGCCATAAAAGATTTTAGTTGTTATTTTCTAAATAATGGTTGGTATAATGGGAAAATAATATTATTCATTCACAGTATATGATGGTGTTTATTTCAACACTATAATTATATAGCATAGTTTAAAGTTAAGATCAGCTTTTTAGAATGCGTTTTCTTTGCTTTTCAGAAGGAACATTTTATTTTTATTTCACTTTTTAGTGTCGGCTGATCAATGGTGAAAATCACTTCCTGAAAGTGGGGGTGACAGAACATATCCATCCAAAAAGTGAGGGGGACAAAGCATTCCCCTATCAAAAAAGTGGGGAGATGGAACACCCCCCTTTCCAAAATGGTGAGATGTGTCCACACCCAGGAATGACGCCATTATAGACTTCCCTGTTTACTTTGGTATATTTGCACTAAGACCACATTGATACAATAAAGAGAAAATACTGGTAAAGATTATTTTTAATGCATTTAAATTTTTCGAAGCAAAAAGTGTGTGTGGGGGGGTATTATTATATAGGCATCCCCCCTGTCTAAAGAGAGGGGGGACACATCACCCCAGGATTTATGCCCATGCAGATGATCCATAAATTAAGTGATGAAAAATAAAAGGCCTAAATATATTCTCATTAGTTGTTTTTATGGTAAGAGCCGTTACTGCATTAGGTGCTCTTGGGCAGAGACAAGGAGCATGGCTGCAAATGTAAGAATTCTTTATGGGGCTTATTGGCAAATGCTGTTGTGGCATCATAAAATTCATCCCTTGCAGATAGAAATTATAGGTCACCTCATGAATTAGGCTAAATAATCATTAAATTGACTGACATTTCCAATAGTAGATGTATTATATTTAATCTATAGCAGGTAGGTAATAAGAAAGCACTATTACCTCTGAAAGTATCAACAGTGTATACCGTGCTCCTCTCTCTTTAAAACTGGAATGAGAAAGGAAACAATGAAGCTATAAAATATTATAAAAATTATTATATTATAATACAAAAAAAATGTACCATTCAGAATGTCATATATCAATTTGTGCTGGACATTAATGATTATGTTCCTGTCAAACAATTTACTATGTAGACTATAAACAATTTAAAACATATACAACTTGGGTTTTCTAGAACATGTGTTTTATTATTTAATTTAACCCAATTTTTATAATATATACAAGCTGTATCTAGTTGATTTTATATAGAACTGTGCATTTTCACTGACAGTTAAAAACATAACCATCAGACAAAATGACCAATAAAATTAACTTTACATCTGTCAAATCTTCCAAAATTACAATTTTATACTGGACAACCTCTACAACCAGTTATTTATTTCAAGGCTGCATGTTTTAGTGACAAATCAAGAACAGTTCAAGTTTTGATGTTATTCGGGAAACATTACCTTCCAGTGAACTGCAAGAACTCCTTTTTGAAATACAAATCCATTCCAAACATTTGTGACATCTGAGATTTCTAAAAGAACAAAAACAAAATCTTTTTAGTTTTATATTTGTTTTCTGTTAATATGTATTAAAATGATATAATGTTGTTCATAATGATATACACTTGCTAATTCTTATTTTAACATCTGTAAAAGGAATTATTGGTCCATCCACTAACCCATATCATATAGCTTTTACCATTTAGCTTATTAAAAAAGATCACACACAACAATTTCACCTTTTTCAAATTTCCCATATATTCCTATATAAAGTCTTCATAGAAATGCTATGTTGTAGATAAATAGTGAAATGTGCTATAAATGCCATCTGATGTGCCACAATGAGCAGTTTAACTTCCCATCACTCACATATCACCAACCAGCACTTTGACAATAATTTTTTCTAGGCATTCATTTTTGTATGCATTACTGCTAATTATTAAAAAGTATAATTTTAAAGGTGGAATCACAATATATTTTCTATAAAATGACTAAGTTACAGCTACAGGGCACTTGCTTCTAAATCTTTTGAAGGCCAGACTTTTAACATCATGACACTGAACCAATACAAATAGCCTGATATCCAAGTCTAGATTTTAGTTTCACATGAACATCGAGCCTTGAGTCTAGACACAAAACATTTTACATTAACATAGGGTCTGGACCAATCACTGAAAACTACAAACTGATATATACAAGAGAGGTTATTACTAGAAGATATATCTGATGTCTGTGATTTTACTAGAAAATGGTTTCATGAATATTTCCTATTGACCCTAAAAACCTTGTTGACGCATCCCAATACAAACTCAAACTGGTGAAGGGCAAAACCCTCATTATGACCATGGCTCATCATTGAGTGGTGTGCCTATATCTTGGTAGGCCCTAAAATGCATTCTGGAAACAATAAATGTATTTCATGAGGTGAGTTTCAATTATCATGAATGAAACATCTGGGAACAATACATGTATTTCATGAGGTGAGGTCCAATTATTATGAATGAAACATCTGGGAACAATACATGTATTTTATGAGGTGAGTTCCAATTATAATGAATGAAACTTCTGGGAACAATATATGTATTTCATGAGGTGAGTTTCAATTATCATGAATGTTTGGGAATAATACATGTATTTCATGAGGTGAGTTCCAATTATCATGAAATAAACATCTGGGAACAATACATGTACACTGTATTTCATGAGGTGAGTTCCAATTATTATGAATGAAACATCTGGGAACAATACATGTATTTTATGAGGTGAGTTCCAATTATCATGAATGAAACATCTGGGAACAATACATGTATTTTATGAGGTGAGTTCCAATTATCATGAATGAAACATCTGGGAACAATACATGTATTTTATGAGGTGAGTTCCAATTATCATGAATGAAACATCTGGGAACAATACATGTATTTTATGAGGTGAGTTCCAATTATCATGAATGAAACATCTGGGAAC
>JAULBS010043399.1:0-23759 GCA_032355785.1 Symmetromphalus regularis
ACATGTGATGACTACTCTAGATTAGCAATATTATTGATGTTTACTATAGACCAAGACATGTGATGACTACTCTAGATTAGCAATATTATTGATGTTTACTATAGACCAAGACATGTGATGACTACTCTAGATAAGCAATATTGTTGATATGTTTACTATAGACCAAGACATGTAATGACTACTCTAGATTAGCAATATTATTGATGTTTACTATAGACCAAGACATGTGATGACTACTCTAGAAGCTATTATCAGTGAGGCCTGTAAGATTCCTGCTTACTTACCAAATGTGTGTGCTCTCAAGGAAGCTATGAGGAAAGCTGAAGAATGGACATCCAAAGTTATAGCCATACAGGTATATATTACATTTATGTGATATCTACATTTCTGTCGGCTTGGCACGTATTGTTTTTACTGAATACCCTGCATCAATGTAAATGTATTAATGTTGTCATATTATTTCAGTAAACATTTAAATATTTGTAGGTGGTTTTCTTCAACCTGTCCTGTCAAATGCTAACCAAATTAACCCCATTTTGGTTGAACAGTTAACACTTCAAAGGCTAACAGTACATGTATGTGTCATTTAAGTCAGATGTAAATAATTGGAATTACTTTAGCTGGTTAATAATGGAAACTTGTTTAATTAATATTTATTTACATTTTGGAGATTAGTTGTTTTGTTAATATATCCATCTTTATTAACATATTTATTGCAGACTGCAGACTCATATCCATATATGGATATACTTGAGGCCATTGTAAACAAAGGACGACCAATTCCTGTGCGATTGGATCAGCTTCCACAGATTGAATCTCAGGTTGCAGCAGCAAAGTCGTGGAAGGAAAGAACTGCTCGGACATTTCTGAAGAAAAATTCGACTTACAATTTATTTGAGGTATGATGTTTGTTATTGTGTGTTTGTGTGTGAGAGTAAAACATTAGAGTGGTCAGATTGTAGATCGGGTAATGATTGATTGTTTTATCCAGATGTTTTAATGTTGTTTTGTTGTTTTTCTCTATCAGACTTCGGATCAAGCTATGTTGTTTTATGTAAACCATTATTTTATTATGATTCTAAATTATCCCAACATAATGCAAACTTTCTTATACTGAGATTACTTTCTTAATAAATCTGATTTATAAACATTAAAAAATATGCATTTTTTCCATAAATACTATATCATTATATTTTATACATTTGTTTTATGTGTTGTTTTTCTAATTACGATTTAGGTATTATCTCCAAGGCAAGACATCGGTGTTTACAACAGTAGCAAAAACAAGAAAAAGAAACTCAAGGAAGGAGAAAAAGACAAAAATGATAACAATTGTGTTGATGTGAAAGAGGAAGAAACTAGAGACCCAGCAGCTATTGTGAGTTCCATTTGATCAGTGTATCTTGTTTTCTTGCAGTGATAGTTATATTAAATCACGAAATGATCTCGTATATGTTATTAAATCACGAAATGATCTCGTATATAATGTTATTAAATCACGAAATGATCTTGTATATAATGTGGTAGTTCAAAAAAACTAATGCTTGTCTTTTGGTAATTAAAGCTATCATCTGCATGTGGCCGTCTTCCTCATGGTGGACTACATAGACCCGGGATAGCTACAGTAATTTGCCACCTGTCAGTTTTATGATTTGGTCAGATGTGTCTGGACAAATATTGACATTGGCAACATGGTGTTAAGTTGATTTATGCTGGATAAACACTGATATTGACAATATATATTGACACTGGTAACATGATGTTAAGTTGATTTATACTTTATGCTGGACACACTGATATTGACAATATGTATTGACATTGGATGAGTAATTTGGTATCAGAGTGTATTTTACAGTTCCATCATGTGGATGTTGGGGCAGTATTAGCTGAAATATGTTTTGAAGTTGTGCTTTATAAAGTGGATATTATATTTTGTTTCCACTTAGGAACTATTAATGGGATATTTATTGTTGTTCGTAAACATTAAATGAAGAATTTTTTTATTGCAGATTGTGATTGTAAGGTTAAATAGTTTGACATTTATGTTCAAACCATTGATGTATATTGATACAAACAACATATATATGTATATTTTAGTGTTCAATAATTTGTTGTGGTATGAGGTGATTGTACCACTAGCTTAAAATAAAAAGCTTAGCTGTTGACATGTACGATAATTCATAACATTTGTTTTGTTGTGTGGTTGTTTATTGAGACGTATTTCTGTTATTTACAGGTGGCATCTTTTAAGATATCTGAGCAGCGTGAGGTTGAATGTATGCGTGAGCTGAGGAAACGGAACTTGGAAAAGATGCACAGTCCAGAAGGAGAGGCTAGGTTCTGTGTTTGTCGCAAAGGTGCATCAGGCTTCATGCTGCAGTGTGAATTGTGTAAAGATTGGTTCCATGGTGAGTGCGTTATCCATCAAGTATTTACCTAATAAAACTGCATAATTTATATAATCATCCATCAAGAAAGATGTAACAAAGGTTGGTAGTCATAAAAACTTAAATTTTATAGTTAATAAGTAGTGACATTCACTTTAAAATGTGTCTAGGTAGAGTTCCCTTTTGGGCTATTTCTCATTCCATCCAGTGGTTCACATCTGGTTAACAAAGTTTGTCCTGTCTGTGGGAGAGCAAATAAGAAAGATTCCTTGCTGCTGATTGGAAAGAGTAGCCTACATGGGAGAATTTTTTTTTTCCAGAAGACAATAAGTTGTAAACACTGTGCTTGACACCTAATAGCCACTGAATAAAGAATGTGCTGGGGTGGCATTAAACAAACATTCATATTTCTTTCAATATTAAATTTTATAAAATAGAAACGAGTTCTCATAAAATGTTCTCATATTTATTTTCATTTACAGGCACATGTGTTCCACTACCGAAATCTGCTACCATGAAAAACAAGACATCTCAAACAGCTGTAATGCAGGCAACAAAGGATATGAAGTTTTTATGTCCCCTCTGCTTGAGGTCTCGAAGACCACGCTTAGAAACAATTCTGTCCCTTCTTGTTTCTCTGCAGAAACTTCCTGTCCGTCTGCCAGAAGGAGAGGCTCTACAATGTCTGACAGAGCGAGCTATGGCTTGGCAGGACAGATCACGGCAGGCATTGACGGCATCCGAAGTGGCATCTGCTTTAGCTAAACTCAGTGTTCTTAGTCAGAGAATGGTGGAGCAGGCTGCGAGGGAGAAAACTGAGAAAATTATTAATGCTGAACTGTTAAAGGCTGCTAATAACCCAGATCTGCAGAGCCACCTGGCCAGTGTGACACAGAGTGCTTTTAGTGGGGTGCCAAATGGCAATTCTGTGAAAGAACCGAGCTTGTTTAACAGTGACTTGGAAAACTCACAGTCATCACTCCCACCACTGTCACCCCAGTCGTCACAGAACTCTGATGATAACATGGACATGGAGCCAATTCCATTCAGTCACGGAAATATGTCTTCAGAACATGCTTATTCTTCAGTGTCCAGGACATCTTTAAGTAAGTAGTGGCAGTTTGCCAATCTCTTTCCATCTGTATCCAAATATTTTTATAAGAAATTAGTAAAGTTTTTTTCATGTGTACTTAAGAATGTTGTAATGTGTAGTTAAAGTGCTTAATATGTCATAAATTCTCAAATTATCAAGCTTTGTACTAACAAAACTTTCTGAGACTTACTCAGTGTGTATCAACTTTAATGCAATACAAATAACATATATTTGTTATCAGGCTTTATTTAAATCCAGATATTAGATTTTACAAGCATCGGCCAAGATGTATTTAATTCAAATTATGTGTTAATTTATTTTTGAAACTGAATCTTTAACTTCTGTTCCAGGACATTGGTTTATAGACTTGTTTTGCTGTACACTGGTTGATTCCCTTAGTAGTTATAGTTATTGACATACTGCAAATAGGTTTAGATAATCAGATGTAAACTGAAAATAGTAGTACATTAAAAAGGTATTCACAAAATTGTTGATAACTTTAGGAAGTCCTTGTTCTTTGTACCAAAGATTTTAATCTTGGCAAGAATTGTTTCATAAAATAAATTGGTGCTAATATAACTTATTGCAATATATGCTAGTGCGCTTCTAGATTTGTTAACCAGGTCAGGCCTGCGGAATTGCACTTGACCGCTTGCCAGAATTGGTAAAAAAAACCTGGGTGAATCATCAAAATCCGCTAGCCCGTCGGGTGACTTGCAATTTTTGAGTTCTGTGATGCTGACTTCCGAATTCATAAAACATTCCATAAATGCACAGTGTCATCTGATCTGGTTACTATTTTAACTTTGCTACCATTCCGAAAATGAGGCCAAGTTCGAAAACCGCCACTTTCTCTATGTCTATTTATATCATATTCTCCTGTGCTGGATCTTTGCGTTGTTTTGCTTTGCATGTGTCATATGCTATGTCGACTGCTAAATAAAAATGTGGAAATAGACCTATCTTGAAAATGTTTCAAAGCCACCAAAAAAAAGGAGAAAACAAGTGATGAAATTAAAGAAAAGATTAAACAGTATGAGATGGGAACTGGCAACTGTTCTTTGTTAGAAAAATGGAAAAAGGACGAGATAGGTGAATCCAGGGAATGGACTTATTTATGATGAAACACTAAATATTATGCTTCACACTTTTTTGTAAAACATATGTTCCACCTAAACACAGCAAAGGTTCAATGTTGTTGCGGGAACTGATAAAATGAAATATCGGGCAAGTGATAATAACTACAGGCTAGCGGATGTTTTTATTTACTAGCCCAGCTAGCTATTAATAAAAATTTGAATTCCACAGGCCTGCCATTTATGAATTTAATTTGGTATTACAAACAATTTAACTTGTGATAGTGATTACTTATTAAACTTATTATACCTGTTAATTGTCACAGCTGGCTCACCAAAGAAGCACAGTCGGAAATCACCACTGCTGCCACGCCAGATTGAGGCACCTGTTCTTGAGTTGTCTGAATCTGCCAAGGCACAGTTAGAAGAATTGATGATGGAGGGAGATTTGCTGGAGGTTTCGCTGGATGAGACTCAGCATCTGTGGAGAATATTGCAGGCCTGTCAGGCCAGGCATGATGACCGCTTCCTTGAATTTGAAGTAATTATTTTGTCATATAGCCTAAAATATTATCAATTGACTAAACAAAAATGTAAGAGTCAAACCAAAAAAAGTTTGTTTTTTCAATAACACGACTTGAACCCATTGATTTATTGATCATAGACTATTGTATGTTAAACATTTGGTAATTCCGACATGTAATCTTGAGAGGAAATCCTCAATATTTGTCCATTAGCAGTAATTTATCTTATATGCACTTTAATGCAAACAGGATGGCACATGCTACAGTCTTTGATATACCAGTTATGGGACACTGGTTGGAATGGAGGAAAACCCAGTGAGGTAATTGAGTCCAACTTTGGAGTTTGATCCTATAACCAAAGCAATGAGCTAGATCATGTCTCGCAGTAAAACCAGGCCTTGTGCTTATAAACATTTACTGTCTGGATTTCAAACTTTTAAATGTATATATATTTGTATGTATGTGAGTGTGTGCAGGCAACTAACATTATATAACTTCTGGAGATAAAGGGTTTAACAGTGTCTGAAGTCTTTCACCTTATTGCAGTTTGTATAGCATTAAAATTTGTGGATTTTTTTTAAGGTTCAAGTTCAGACTATAAATTTTATAAGAATAGAATGAACAATTTGATTAGATCTACTTGTAAAAGGATTGGATTGAATATTTCTTGGAATTAGAGAATTAAAAATAAACCTTAGTGTTAAAAATTCTATTCTTAGTGAAGTTTCTTGTACACATATTCAGTTTGAAGTTGTTGATTGAATTAACAAATATTTAAAAAAATTGTTTTCCATAATACTGTATTTTTTTTTAGGTGGGTGGTGGTGGGATTATATCCTAGTGTGTTAAATTAGTGTCAAGTAAGTATTGTATTATCTTATCATTTTTTCAAAGTTCCTTTATGAATGATGTTATATAATTGTGCTTTAATATTCAGGAATCTGAGCACATTGGACTAAATCGAGAGCACATCATGAAATTTAAGAAGCTGAAGATAAAAAAAGAAAATGATGAAGATAGACCAAAGAAAATGAAAATGAAACGAAAGAAGCTGAACGATGATGGTTCACTCATCATCAAACTGAAGATGACAAAGGGAGATAATGTCTTGGATAAGATGAAGAAAAAGAAAATCAAGAAGTTCAAATTAAAGGATGCGTCTGGCAAGGAAAAAGAAAATAAAGGTAAAGACACCAGAGTCATGGTTATTTGCTTTCTTCACAGTTTAAATGTTGTAAAGTCTACAAAGTGTTCGATCTGTTGTTTATTGTTCTAAATTAAAATGTCAGTTGTTCTTGTAATGTCCAATGCCATATTTTGATGAGCAAGTTGAGTATAAATCCAATGTTAACAAAATTAATCATGAATGTTTGTATTAAAAGTGATCTTGAGGAAAATTTATCTAAATATTAATTTTAATGTACGAGCTCATCAAAGTAACATGCTGCAAGAAGTATAGCATTGTAGTTATTGCCTACATTTTATCATATTTTTTTGCAAGCCTTACAAAATATGAATATGACTGTTTTCCATCTGTATTTACAGATAAGAAAAAGGGGGACAAACCAAAAAAGAAACGACGACCAAAAATCAAGCTTGAAGAAGGCATAGAAAAACCTGAAAAGAAGAAGAGAGTCATACAGAAAAGGATGAAGAAAGAACGTGGTGGTGGAATGATGATGGATGATAATAATGATGAAGATTGCTCAGCAACCAAGTGTTTGAAACCTGTTGGTGAGTAGAACAGAAATAAATGTCCACGTGTCTGTCACAGAATATTAAAAAGAAACGGTTATGTCCCATTGTTAATTGAGAAACTTGGCCATAATTATGTAATGCTCAAATCTCAGAAGTTTTGAAAATTGGGAGTCCTACCAGTCCGATTACTATAAACTTGAATATTTGTCATTGGAACTGGCAATATTTTAGATTTTTAAACCTCATCACCAACATAGCTCTGGGTTGTTTCAAAACGTCGCTGAGAATACTAGGATGTAGTTCAGGTTTTAGTACATATTTGTGGTTCATTAACTAAAGTTTTGTGTCAGTCGAGTTCCTTCACTTGCTATTTAGTGATGTAGCTGGCTTAACAGTACATTGATTTGTAGTTAGGCAGCTGACTTTGGTGATCTGATATTTTAAAACAATGTACATGAGAGAAAACCTTAAAAACTAGTTGCTTTTATATCTGGTGCTGCTATGGTATAGCTTATAAATACACTGTACTTTTTTGTTTATATCCTAGTGTGGTAGCTTAGTCACAATGATAAACATGTGATTCTCATGTTTTCTATATTTTATCTTGTAGGTGAAGCAGTGAACTGGGTACAGTGTGACAAGTGTGAGAAATGGTTGCATCTGTTGTGTGTTGGTCTTGGTAAAGAGGAAATATCGGAGAATGAGGACTACATCTGCTTTGAGTGCAAACATGGCAAGAGCATATCGTCCGGATTACTTGACATTCCTGAAATTAAACAGGAACCTCTGGATGATCTCCAGGATGAGTTGAAACCACTGAACGATGACAGTGGTATTCTCACAAGTGAGACGTCCTTCCTTGATCCTGAGTCTGGAGTCATTATTCCTTGTCCTGCAATTGGAGAGGAGGTTGTAACTGTCGAAGAACAGTCCAGAGAGTCCGGTACGCCTGTGGACATCTTATCTAATTCTCTGAGTTCATCACCAGTGGATATCATAAGCGACACACCAGTGACAACTGCTGTCGATTTGAAGACAACTTCTGATACTCTGAACTCCATTTCTGTTTCTGGAGTAGAACAGTTAGCACTGAGTGAAGAGTTGCCAACTTCAAGAGATAGTTCTGATGAGTCTGATTCCGAGGAAGAAGATGAAGATGATGAAGAAGAGAAAAATGAAGACAACACTGTTGAAGAAACTATGGATGTTGTAGAGGAAAGCACTGTTGACAGTGTCATCTCTACTCCACAAGAAAGTGCTTATGGTCTTAAGGATGATGATGAAAAAACAAAATTGCAGTCTCAAGAAAACTTGAATGATGATCCAAAAGTCTGTGACATGAATGAGATGAAAATAACTGAAGAAGTGAAAATAACTGAAGGTACCCCTGTAAATGTAGAGCCAGAAAACAAAGTCGTGCAGGAAGCTACTTCTGATGTAGCTGTTGATTTGGATGAGCATAAAGCTGTTGAAACTCATCCAGATTGCAATGTAGAGGACACACAATTGAGTTCTAATTCTATGGAGGAAATTCACACTGAAGCAGAAACTGATGTAAGATCTGTGAAAGAGACTGAATCTGCTAAAGAGGAAGATTTAGAAGTGAAAGAAAGTGAAGTTGTTTTGGACTCAGTTGATGAGAATGTAACCACCACGGAACCACTTGCTTCACAAACTTCAGTGGTAACAAGTTCAGCCAGTGAAGATGTAAATAAAACAAGTAGCAGCGATGATGACCATTCTGTCACCACTCCTAACTTTGAGCTTTCCTAGTTTATTTCAGTTGTCTTCTGTTTTCTTCCTAGTCAGTGGCATATAGAATATTTATCATATTATCACATATTTCTAATGGCAGATATATTTTTTCAGTAAAAAATGTGAAATACATTGCAAGTCAGCTTTTATATAAAATGTTATGGCCTAAACTAAAAAAAGAAATTGTTTTATCTCCAACCCAACCCATGATTGCAGCATTGGGTAGGTTGGTTGGAATGGATTTTATCAGTGACTACCTGCTAATCAAAAAAACAATTATGACATGGAATACAGTAAATCAGAAAATGTGGGCAGGCATAAAATGTTAGTGAATTTAGTGAGTCTGTACAAAATGTTAATATTTCATGACAATAACAAAAGTTTTTAAAATATGTGGATGTAATCAGCTTGATGCAGTTGCCACCAGAAATAGTGTGGATTTATGGTTTTTTTAGTCTAGGCCTTAGGTACATTAAAGTATGCTTCAGTGACTTAATTACTAAATCATCTGACACAAAATGACCTGTATTAAGAAATCACCATTTGAAAGAAGCAATTTTTATTACACATTTGGGTGGATGGTTAAGATGGGTTTTTTTTGTTTTGTTTATCTGCTTTGAAGCTGTTTAACTACATCAGAATTACTTAATCAAGGGTGAGATTAAGATGTGCCAAGTATAAGGAATGGGGATGTAATTTGCTTGTAAAAAGTAGTTTTGCTTTACGTCTATATTAGATGTTTGATACTGGCTTGGAATTTAATTGGTAATAAACAGTCTTTATGCTTGTCAGCATTTAGTTATGTAAATATAACTTAGTTTGTGTCATTTTTAACAGTTTTGGAAATAATACGTTGTTACTGTAAATTAAGACGAGGCTTCTGTTAGGCGCAAACAGGTTAGCATTGCATTTCATGAGTGGTCTATATTGTGAAGGCCCCATAAAGGGAACACTGCTATTGGAACAAAAGATAAACCAGAACACAAATGTTGTATTGAGAGTTTGCAGGAATACTCTCAGTTCTTCAGGCTATGCCAGCTTTTGTTTCTGGCAGAAACCCTGCATGAATAAAAATAATAGAATCACATTTTTAGCCATTGATCACTGGAACCTTACATGAGTTCACCACTACAACACAAAACATTTCCATTACCGTCATGTTTTATTGCGGAACATATTGTTTACTTAACATGCTTGTGTTTTCCACATTTCAAACTTAGCATGGTTCATTTTTAGATTTACTTCAAAAATATTTTTAAAAACATTTTGCTGTACATCTAGGTCTAGGACTTTTTATTGCAATATTTCTGTATATTTCCGAACAGTTATTTATTTCATGGCATTAAGCTTGATGATATTGCCTTTTCTTTTCCTTTTTTTGTACATAACTTCTCTGTACATGCCGTGGAATCTTAATATATTGTTGCTTTACATATTTGTTTTATGTCTCTGTTTGTTTTTCTTATTCATTTAAATATTTGTGTAATATAAATTGTTTTACCATCCCAAGATAGTGCTAACTTTTTTCTATATTGTTTGTTAGAAAAGAAAAAGATGGTAAAGATGGGTGTTTTTGTTTTGTTCTTTTTGGATAGTTGTTTTTGGAAAATAATAATTGAGTGAACATGATCTGAAAGACTTTTGGATATCTTATGATTAAGTCTTTATATTGAAAGTGTTAAGTAATTGTATAAAATATACACAGATAACTATGTATGTATTATGCTTTTGACTCAAGTCAAAAGGTGTTTTTCTTTTTTTACATTTGCTTTTTTTTTTTTTTTAAGAAACTTAACTTCCAATTTAATTAATCATTTGCTTTTGAATTATGATTTTTTTATTATTGTTAATTTATTATTATTTTTTTTCGTAAAATACTTTTTTTTTTAAAAGATGACTTTCAACTTTTCTTTTTAATGAGCTGTTTGGATTGCAACAAACCAGATTAAAGAAACATTTAATAGTCCAAATCGGGATAAGAGATTATTTATAATTTTAGTTTAGACATGGTTTTTGCTTATCCCAAATGGGTGTACCAGACTGAACATGATTTACAATAACTTAGCATAGTTGTAAAAAAAGACAAAACAGTAAATATTATTGGTGATATAGAGAAGCAGAGATGCCAACATCTGCAATACTGGCAGTTGTTACAGTTTTGAAGTTAAAACCATTGAGAATATTTGTCCATTTAATACATTTATGTGTTGTAAAAAAATGAATATTTATGTTGGGATATGGTCTTTAATGATGACGACAAGCTTCAAATTCGTTATAGCCCACAAAATAATGTTAGAAGGCATAAAAATGGACTAATTAATAGTTGCTATGAGCCCTGAATCATTTTACATTCACCCTACAAAAACAAAATTGCCATTTCTCTTTCCATTGTTGGCATCACTGCAGAAGATGTGTTAGAATGATTATATATAATTATGAGTTAAATTTTTTGCTTTGAATATGTAGGTAAATTGTTCAGTTTAATGTTAGAATATCTTGTTCAGTGTAGCGTATTCATATTTCTTTGATATATTCTTTTTAAAGATTGAGAGTTAAGCTATGTGATCAGTGTAGATATTACAATTAGATGGGAGTGCTTTGTATTCATATAATGAAAGTACCATTTTCATTCTCATTTCTGAAACACCTTACTGCCAAATACCACATGTATAAATAGGCATTATAAAAGTATCATAACTTTTCAACTTATGCATAATAATGCATTTATTCAAACCATACAGGTTGACTGAGGTCATTGTTAACTGAAACATGTTCATTTTCACAGATTGATAATATAATGTTTTGGCAACTGATCATTTCATGTGTCAGTGAATGTTTAAACAAAATTCTATTTTATGCATCACTGAACATAAAGACAGATGTACATATCGTGCATTAATGAACATAAAAGAAAAATCAAGTCTTGTCATTGTCTTTTCTTGACCGGTGATTATTTTTCCTATACTGTTGATTATTTTTCCTATACTGTTGATTATCTTTCATACTGTTTGATGCAGGGTCATGAAACTGTGTAAACTTAGGATTCATTTGTGTTTCATACATCAGTGAGAAAAATTTAAACACGTCAATACTGAAAAAGTTTGTGAAAACAATTGCTAAACTGGCAATTGTTAGAGATGTTAGTTAATATCTTTGTCATGAAAAATGTTGTCATGGTATTTTGACAGGCAGTTTTTCAGCATTATTTTATGTGAGGTGAGCATCTTTGCGTTGGGTACAGCAGATATGGTGGGGGGAGGGGGGGATTAACTACCTTAAAACACAAGGCAGAAAAAAGGAATTTTTTCGTGTCTTGGCAAGAATTTCACAAAACATCTTTGTTAGAGTTTACTACATATGTACAGTTTACATACAAATGAGATGTAATATTTCTTTCTGTAGTGTTGTTTCTACTCGATGCATTACAATTTTCTTTATTTCAAATTGTTTTTGCTTTGTACTTAATGATACAAAAATATCATTTGTTAAGTCATACTTTGATATATGTTCATGCTGCCTTTTTTTTTTCTTTGGTGAAGCTGAGCAGTTTTGTATTAAAGTGCTGTTGATGCAACCACAATACATCAGTCACACATGTATATGGTGCATGTAGTGTGTAAAAATAAAACAAAAAATTTAAAATTTCTTTTATCTTTGTTGTTTTTAAAAGCTGTTATGGTACACATCTAGCTAGATTAAGACAGGACAGCACATACCACGGCCTTTGATAAACCAGTTGTGGACTACTGGTTGGAACGGAAAATAGCCGAAATTGCAAATGGGTCCACTGAGAAGGATCGATCCAATGACCAACTGATTCATAGGCAGACACACTACCATTTGAGCTAGATTCCTCTCACCTGTACATAAGACCATAGGTGACAAAACCCAGAATGCTTATTGTGGACAAAACTCCATTTATTCAAACTGTGGACTTAAATTTTGTAAAACCATGTGTCAGAACTGTTTCATATTTGAATCCCAGTAACCACTGCTTTAACTGATGGGGAGACAAAACATTTCTATCCTATGTCTGTGGCAGACAGATTGAGGGGTGCCAAGAGTAAAAAAATTAAGCTATTTTAACCCTTTTTTTGCACATTTAATTTATAAATGTGTCTATACAAAAAATAAAATATGTACCAAATATTTAATAAATAAATTATTTATTACATCACTGCAATATATATTAAATATTTCCAACATATATTAAATATTTTCAACATATAATAAATGTCATTTAGGCAAATCATATATATCGTTTTTAACTAAATCATATATATAGCATTTAGCTAAATGGTATTTATTAAATATATACAATATTTATTATTTTTTTAAATTAAATCTCTGCAATATTGATTAAATATTTGTAAAATATATTAAATATCTTCAGTATATATTAAATGACATTTAGCTAAATCATATACATTATATCGTATTTAACTAAATCATATATATTCTATAGCATTTAGCTAAATGGTATTTAGCCCCTCTCATGTATAATCATATTATATTGTATTTAGCCCAGCTCATGTATAGATAAACCCCACCCAGTCCAGCCCGCAGTACAGGCATATCCTCAGTCTCAGATGTAGAATATACAATGATATATTTAAGTACCATATGTTATGTAAAAAAATAAGTTTTAAATGGTATAACCATAATTTTTAAAATTAAATAGAAATGCAAAATAAATAATTTATAGACCAATCATATACCACAAAATTAGCCATTTTAATGAATTCAACCATGTAAAGCATACATTGAAATAAATCATAATGATTTGTTAAAATTAAAAATAGAAATATAATACATGTGTAATATATTTATATATATATATGATTTTCTGGTGTGCGTTAATGACATCAGGTGGAGTTTTCCCTCCTGTTTGCTTCCTCTCCTTTTCCTTCTCTAATACGTGTTCACACAATTCTGATTTTAATTTTGATAATTTTAATTTTAAATCCTCTATGCTTTAAGTAACCTTGAAGAATCGAGCCCTATTTTGGCACTCGATAATTTTCCAACCTCCCTTTTCTTTTTATTTGTATTGCAATCTTTTTTGTGGTGCATCAATAATGTCTAAAATTCTTCAAACTTTTCCACAGTGAATAAATTTTCATTTTGTGAGTAACTGCATTTTCAGCCTTTTAAAAAAAAAAAAAAAAAACTAATCACATCCATTTAATTGCATTAAATGTAATTTTCAGATATCGTGAAAATAAAATTCACATTACATCAGTGCCAGCGCAGCTGTTTAAATATTGGGGTGTGGGGGGGGAGACTGAATAGGGGCGCCATCAGTTATTTGATGGATGCCTAAAACGTACTCAATAAATGTACCACATCCAAATCCTATTGTCGCCAAAAAGGGAGCCGCATATTATGGGGTGGGGAGAGGGGTCAAATGCCCCCCCTCACAATATCCATAGCTGTGCCAGCCCTGCTAGAAATTGACAAGTCAATAAAGCAAGTCACGTCTGTCAGTAAATTGATATGTTAGTTGTGCATTGGATGCATGCCAACGTTCTTAGTTATCAACTAAATAGCAACAACATTTAACAAGCTTTCATGAATTGCATTTTAGTTACTTTCTCTGTAGCAGTGAACTGGACATTTAGTAGCTTGCTATCATCTAGTAGCCATCAAAGTTAGCAAGCTTTTATGAATTTGAGCCTAGATGGCTAAGCTGCTATAATACAAATCCAGTACATATATTTTGTTAGGTAAAACTATTGCCCAACTGAAGCAAACATGCCTAGATTTGTTTATTTCTTACTGTCCTATGCTGTCCACACTATTACCAAGTGCCTCCACATCATCCATTCTTAATGTACTTCCATTTATCTATTCTATACTAAAGGCTATGGTTCATTCTATCCCATCTAATTTAAGATTTTATTTGTGAGAGAATACTGATGCAAGGTCGTTAACATTCACCTGAACTACCTGATCAGAGTAGATCATCACACATGACACAAGTGAAATAAATTGTCAAAATCTTAAAAATAAAACAAACACCAAGTAACTTTATGCAGATGTAAATTTATTAAATTCAATTGTTATATTGAAGATTTTAAATTTTTTATAACCAGTAAAGCATATCAATATACAATTGTATGTAGAAAAAAAAACATTTATAAACAAATATTCATACAAATTGCTATTCTGTATCAAGACAAATTCATATCAGTTGTGTCTTAAGATACAGTTATTTTTTCTCCCTGATAACAAATCATGTTTATCACCATATGGTGTGAGCAAACTGCTCTGCTAGTCACCATGGTGATGTGACACACACATATCTACCACCTGTGGTAGAAGATAAATTAGAACAGAAACAGATTGCATCAACAATATGGTCTCTTGGAAGAAGTCCCAAGAGACAATTACCAGTTCAGAGACAAGATATGAGAGAGAATGTCAAGACCAGTTCTACTCTTGATGGTCTCAGCACCCCAAACCCTCCCTTCTCCATGTACAATCAGTCAGAACACTATAGTGAAACCTTCACTCCACCATTCCATCAATGCTGGACCATCAGTCCCCCCTGAATTCCGTGGATGCAAAAAAATTGGCAGAATTTGCATCACAGCACAGAATTCTTTTGTCAGTGGAAAATCAATTTTCATGCAGAAAACTCACAGAATTTGTCATTTAATGCTGTGGATTTAAAAAAATCAAATCACAATGAATAAAAACATCACATTTTGGAAACAATAAACTGAAGCATCGAGTTAGAAAGTTGTTTCTTTAACGTATGCCACATATTAAATGGGCTATATGTTGTGATTTGTTTGCTGGTTATAACTATTCGGTAACCGTCAATTGTTAAACTGAACACCCCACTGGTGACACGTTCAGGAGGGCGAGTGTTCCCATTCACGTGCTAGACTGGTTTTTGTGCCTAATAACTTATAAACTTTAAGTGATAGAAGACGATGGTAACCAGGCAAATTGTTCGTGAGATCTCGCCCTCCTGAATACTACATGGCTTTTGGTGTAGAGTGGTTGTTAGTTATTTAGATTATGGAAACTGTCAGACTCGTTTGGATGTAAATTACATAAGTTACACGAATACGGAATAGGATTCTGTTATTTTATCCTATTTAATATATTACAATGAGCTCTCAAACCGGACTCAATAAAACAGTTGGTATTCCTCTATCACAACCAGCGACTCCAATATGACATATTTCTTAACAAATTGGTTGGACCACTGGAACCTGTTGATATCAAGGGAATTTAAACTGGAATTAACTTTGTAAAAAAAAAAAAATAATGTAAATTTGTAAATATTATTTTCAATCTTTATGTTGCAGAATTTGCCGCGGAATTTCCCTATTCCTACCGCAGAATATACCTAATTTTACCGTGGAATTTAAGAATCAATGTCAAACAATTCACATATATATAATGTTAGAACTTTATAGTCAAGTGTCTGCCAATGGTCTACATAATCTCAAAATCCAGTTTATTCCATAAATCTAAAAATTGTGTACTCCCACCATTAAAAAACCTTTGATATGCCACAAAAATTAATACATGTACAGAACTCTATAAGTATTTATCTACCAAAAAATCTATTAGAAATCAAAACAATTTACAAAACAAAATATTTTCTTTATTCGAAAAATTAATGTTCTTTTAACACATCCATAGTGTTCAAATTTAACTTTTACAATAATAATCTTCTTTCAAAAAGTGATGTTATAATTATTTTAAATATACAAATATACATGTAGTCAGAAAACATGACAGAATGTAAGTGACCTTTATGGACAATGACCTTTCTTCATATATTTAATTTAATCCTAACCAAAATATAGCCATTTCACATTCTTAAAAGTACTTAAGTACTAGTATATAATACATTATGTAGCAGTAGCGACTGTTACACAAACCAAGACGAATAAACTGAACTGCAATTAAGCAATGAAAAGGGTATGACTGATGTTAGAAACTGGAAAAAACAAATGTATGATGGCAATATAAAAATATTTTAAAATACCCAATCTAGATATGGTGGAATTTTGTGATATGATGTCAGGACACAACTGGTAACAAAGTTTTTGTTAACTTTTCAATCTCTCTAATATCAAGTCTCTTGGTCAAAGGCATCCAGTTAACGGCACAGAGTCTTGGCAACATCTTACTTTTTCTTTGTACCCGAACTACCTATGTTGAATTAGCATCAACTAGCACTGCCATGGAAGTTTTCATGTTACATACATACATACACATATATAGGTAATACCATTATGACATGACAAATTGAACACAGCCAGCCTACAACTTTAGTTTACACAATGAGTATACTATTCCAGCCAATCATGGATGGAACACATTTCATCCAGCCAATGCGAAAGGTTGTCTGGAAGTACATGTAGTTATACTTTCAAAACAAATAGCACTCGATTCATCTCATTCTTTAGTAGGCACTAACCTTGCAAACAGCAGAATATATTATTATGACAAGTGAAATGCTTGCAAAATCTTCCAAATGATTTCTAAAAATTATATATCATATTATGTACAAAACTGAGGAAAGAAATCTTTTGTTCTGAAGTACATCACGTGTCAAAAATATGTTTGTTACTGATTTCACAAACTAATAAATAAATTCTAGTATTCAGCAGTAATGGGTCTAAGAAGTGGAATGTTTTTTTGTTTTTGTTTTTCCTGTTTATATATATTTATTTATTTTCAAACAAGGATTATGGTAAACAAAAATTAACATAGATGGCAAAACTCTTTAAGAATGCAGAACAATTGTGTGGTTTGCATTACTAAACCATTAGGTACCAGTACTGAGATTCAGAAGTCGTGTCAATGATCGGACTGACTGTGTTATACTGTTAATGATGTACTGTAAAAAATGTTTCTCTAATATGTCTTTTGATTTTATAATGCATAGAATATCATAATCTCCCAAATATTGATAGTATAAACAGCAAAAGAAAATAAGAAAACACAGGAAGTTGTCCATTAGGCTACAATAAATTAGTCATTAGACTGGAGACTTTAAAACAATGTAGTTCATTGAAGATAAAAACACCATAACAAGTACACAACACCCCATAAACATAAAATATTTGATTTTAGTTAAGTGGTTGTTTACTAGTATCCTCAAAGCTACAGAGAAGGGACTGGAGACAGAACACTATGGTGATGGGTTCATTATGGCTACATTATAAATATTGTGTTTATGAATATTGTTTTAATACCGTTTGGCTTCTGAATCTAACTCAGATCAAGACTGATACCATGAAACGTAGCTTACGTTTGAGCCAGAGTTCAGGTCATAAAATTTCAAGTGCATAGGATGTGATTTTAAAAAATAACCTGTTGAAAACTGACTTAAGATACAAAATATTTTCAAAAAACAGAATATGTCATGGATACTAATTCATTAAAAAGTAGGTTCTATGTTATTTCTTCATTTTCTACTGCAGCCTGACAAAAAACCTTGAAAGATAAAATAAAGTCAAGCAGCTTTGGTTAAAATGGACATATTTTAAACCAGAAGTACTGCAAGAGGTCAAGAGGATAAGCCTTGCACGATAGTTATAACAATTCCCTTCAGTTTTGTGTAGAAGCGCTTACAAATGACATACACTGCACACTAACTCTTAAGATTCAACATTTTCAGTAATTTGAAAAATCAGTGAAAGGATATTAATCAAATAAACATTAATGTCATAAAGCAGTTGCCAAAGAAAGTAATCCATCACAGAATAAAAAGGTTTTCATTGCAGAAAGGGAATTAGTACAATGTGTCAGGGCTAATGTACCATAACAGATATAAATTAAACAAATCTACAGTAACATAAGACAGAGGAAAATTAGAATCAGTACAGAAATAAACCTTACATAACATTAGATAAACACTATTTCATTGGAATTAAACATTAAATTTAAAAAAAAGTACCACACCCAGTTGCCTAATCCAAATACACTCTACATTATAAATTGACATGTACATAATATCAACTGTTACAATCATTGAAAGTATTCCCCCCTACACCCCACAAAAAAGATGAGGTGAAAAACACAAAAGAATAAATATTTAACATAATAATGTAATATGAAAAATGAGGGTCTACAAAAAAGAAATAATGCCAATGTAAATTATAGAGCTCACTCCTAAGAATATGGTTCAAGTAAAAATCATAAAAACTAATATTTTTTAGGTGATAAAAGTCTAATTATAACAAGTATTTTGATAAATATGGTCACAGATCTTCTTAAACTATGTATGTTAAAATTAAGCAAGTTAACAAAATGTTAAGTAGAACTTCATAAGCATATGATCTGTACAGCATATTAAATGTGTGAATCATTATTATTATTATTATTGTAATCCATGGAATTTTCATGCTAACAAGTAACTTAATTAAATGCTTACATCCACTGGCAAGTTATAGATTTTACTCTTGATCTCCATCATCAAAAGTTTTGGAAGTGATGATAAATAAAGAACTGTGTATTTTATTTTTAAAAGAACAAAAGCAATTCTCAAAATAATTTATAAATGAATTTAATTTTTTAAATATTAATGTTGGGCAAGCGGAACAATATGTGGGGTAAGTAGATATGTGAATGGCATTTGCATAATGGCAAGTGAAACTTCTGCACTGGTAAAGAAACTTTCTGTTGATATGGGGTTCATTATTTATCAACTGTTAAATATTAGTATTGTCAGTCAGGTCATTAAAGTTACTCAAATGACTGCATTCACACTTAGTCAAAACACTAATACAACTATTAAAATTTGCATGTACTGACCATTTGTATAAAGGATACAATAGTAGATACTTTTACCATGAAGAAATACAAAAACAATGGAAGAAAATGACAGGAAAGCTTTTAGCCACTTTCCTTCTGGAGATTTAATATAAATGGCAAAAAGCAAATTGTTATTTGTTAAAATAAAGTATTGAAACAATATTATTTTAAATTTTAAATTAACAGCAATGTTTTGGTAACAGTATCAATTTAAATAAAAGATCTTTTACATAATTATATTAAATACAAAACTGATAAAAATTTTGATCGCTATTTTAGTTTTATGTATGTCAGTCCACATATTTTTGTTTGTTACAAAGTTTCATTATAAAAACCAAAGAGACTAATAGTCTAAAAACATAACTATAGTCTGTTTGCATTACTTGGAATATGGATATTGACAAATAAAAACCAAAATATATAACTTACCTCATTAATGTTGATATTTTTTAAATAAAAAAATGTCCTATTTTTAGTCTAGATTTGTTATGCATTGTTTAAACGGCAGTCAAAAGTATTGTTTTGCATTTCAAGCAGGCGTTACTTTGACACCCATCTTTAATTTTTTGCAGACGTTAGACAAATCCATATAAAAATGGGGATGTTAGGTAATTTATATATATATATATTTATCATAATTTAATATCAATGTTAATATTTGCAAAGATTTATTTATTAAAGCAAAATCGATGAACGAGATACAAATATTACCGAAAATTACAGAGATATTCGGAATGTTAAAATGGGTAGTTACCCCATTCTTATTATCACTGTGGAACATTTTCATTTTTCCTATACAAATGAATGGTTAATATTTAAAATTATTATTTAACAAAGTAATGAAAAAAAAATATGGAACATAGGACTTTTTTGCTATTTCCAAAACTCTAGTCCTTTTTTGCCTAGATTCACACAAACTAAAGTTATCGACAAAAATCCATGTTCCAAGTAGCGTAAACAGACTATAGTCCCCATGAACAATCTCTTGTCCTGCCAGTGTTTGTGTTGGAACCATGTGACTGGCAGCCATGCAGCATTTGTAAGGCATTCTGAGAAAACAATATTTTGCTAGAAGCTGTTTAAGAAACATACATAACCTAGTTATTGTATCTTTGAGTAATTTACATTCATAGTTGAAATCAAAAGAAAATTTATTTGTAAAAAATATATTTACTGGCCCAAGAGATAAACATTATTTAAATTTTACTTTACCCAAGAGTGTTAGTTTTTATCCCTGAATAGAAACCCATTTTATTATTATAGGAATGTACATGAAAAAATGGCTTTCCAATCTAATTATTAATCATTTTAATTAATTTTATGAATGTTAAAAATGAACGAGTATGAAAATGGATGACAGTATTGAAAAGTACAATAAGAGTGAAAAAAACAATAAGATATATAATACTGCAGCAGTTTAAAAACAGTGTACATCCAACAGAATATTACTAGGAAAATAAATTAAATCCTATTTTCAATTTTTAAGCCTTGACATTAAAGTAAAAATCAAAATAATATCTAACTATTTATGAAAATTCCAGAAATAAAAACTTCAAATCTCTATTTGCATTATAATGACCTACTATTATACACAAACAGAATGTTTAATGAACATCAAAAGTTGCCTTTTATCGATGACAATTTTCCATTCCAATCAGTGGTCCACAACTGGTTCATCTAAGGTCGTGATATATAGTCCTGTTAGTAGAAAGTGCTTATAAAAGACACATTGCTGCTTATTGGAAATAGTAGCCTATGTGGTGGCAGCAGGTTTTCTCTAAAAAAATGTCAGAATCATCATATTATTGACGTTCAATAGCCAATGGTAAGATAAAAATAGTGCTCAAGAGGAGTCATTAAATAAAAACAGACTTTGCTGAAATTACAGCTAAATCAAAGAAACTGGCTTGAAACAGACATAAAAGATTAGGACTGCTAGATATGACATATTAGCCATCTGTCAATAATAATGATAGCATGACTTGCTTAAATTTGTATAGTCTGTTTCAGAATAGTTGGTTCTAAATATATATTTTAACAAAATATAAAATAAATTCATCATAAAAGGCAACTTTCTAACTTTTATTATGTTGTTTGTATTTAGTAACAAATGACAAATGGCCTTTGATGAACCAGTTGTGGACCACTGGTTGGAATGGAAAATAGACAATAATACTAATTCAGTTTTTATGTCTAGGATTTTCATGAATCGTATGTAATAAGTAAAAACAAAACAACCAGATATAATTTTAATTTGTATTTTTGTAAAAAACATTTTGATTGAAAAGGTAAAGGGATCTTATTAAGTCAATTTTTTTTTTTTAATTAACTAATAACAGGAAATAAGTATACTCAACCAAAAAAGAAAGTATGAATCTTGAAATATTGAATATTTTTAAATGTGCCATTTCACCATAATCACTGGCACCAAATGTTCACAACTTGTGATATTACTGGACACACATACCTCCTCCTAAATGGTGTGGTTATCTAATTCCAAAATTTCTGCCATGAATGTTGTCTGGTTTATGAAATAAATGACTATTGATTATATGCATACTTCTTTTTTTTGGTTGAATATATAAGATGAAGGGGAAAAGGACTTACAAACCAGCCAATAAAATATACAAATTAGTACATGATGAAGTAAATATAATTAGTACTGTAAATGGAAAGTGACTTAAATACCGATACACCTTTATATATCAGACTTCAGTTTAAAAAGAGAGATTTTTAGTACATTTGAAAGTAACACTATCACAACAGCACAAAGAATGTAGACCATCCCAGTTTTAAAACCAACCCTTTAATTCTTTACCCATTTGTTACAGCCTATAATATTATCATTGCAACTATGCTTCAGTTTACATGTTAAATTTAACACTTTTAACAATTCAAGAATAGACTTAATAGTGGTATTGGGATTGTAGTGTAGATCATGCAGAAGAAGCATTTGAGATAACTGGTAGCAAAAAAAATATATTTATACTTTGTATTAGAATCAACAAAACCTTACATTTATTTGGTACTATGGACATGGGAAGAAAATCCTGCTTATTAATTGCAATATATTATTATACAATTCTTTCAACATCAATGGACCATAATTAAAACTGATACTGACATTTCAAATCTCCAAAAATATGAATATATTTGTAATACAGCTGTCTGACAGCAAATTGTATATATATGTATATATTTATTATATGCACTGATTGTCCGACCTCAAATCTTTCCACATTTTTTAATTATCCATTAAAGCACACAGTCATGAGATACGATAACTGTCAAGTTGAGCTTCGCATTTGGCAGTTATTTGTAACACAGACCTAATAAATACAATCGTGTCTTATCACGAGTGTACAAAAAAGAAAAAAATAACGTATCACAATCTGTTCTGCAAGCACTCAGAACAAACCACTACAGAATGAGAGATTATTAACAGCAGTCCACTGGCCAGGAGTGTGCCTGCCTGCATCGTGCTAGGAGATCAGGTTTGATGGAGAGTTTGATATCTGGGGCTGCAAATGCAGCTCCTGCTTGGATGCACCGTCATTGTTGCTTGTTGTCACAAATAAAGTACGTGGCTGACCCTGTTGTGTTGCTAGAGCATTGAAACTGGCTTGATTCATAATAGGAATAGTCACAGACACTGGCTGCATCATTTTTCCACTAACAGTTTTGGAAACGTTTATCTGCCCAGGCTTCACCTGTAGTTGACTAAGTTGGGAGGCTGTGAGACCCTGGCTCGTGCACAGTTGTGCCGTTGTGATGCCCTGGCTTGTACACATCTGCGAACCCACCTGACCAGCAGTGTGTAACAGCCCGGGAGCAATGTTCATAGTTAAACCTCCTTTAGTATGTTTCACAATATTCGAGCCAGCTCGTTGACTAGTTGCTGTTTTATGATCTGGAAGAAAAAAGAAAGAATATTATATTTGGCTTGTTTCTGTATTAAAAAAATTTGATTTGGAAACATCACTACTCCAATTTGTTAACAAATATTATGTAAAGACATATCTACTAAAAAAGATCATAAGATTTGTATGCAACATAGACAAAGGCAGATCTCTTAGCCACCAATTTTTTTTCTTCTCATTTCAATTTGATCATAACTGACTCTGGACCAAACCATCAAACATTTAAAATATTTAAATCTTGCTTCAGCTCCTGAAATCACTAATTCCTACTTACAATGGATCACTGACTCCCAACTCATAATGGCATATGACTGTATTATAAAATGATGCAATTATAACAGGGCTTCTAGAATTTGTTTTAAATCCGCTAGCCATGGTATCAGTGATTTTCAAAATTCACTAGACCGACTTAAAAATTCACTAGCCCTACCTCCTAACACAACAAAGTAAAAATAAAACTCAAACTTGACAATCGGATCGACTCGCTAATTTAGCACGATTTTCAAAAAATCGATTGC
>JAULBS010043502.1:0-23759 GCA_032355785.1 Symmetromphalus regularis
GTATATGTGTAGTTTGTATAATATTTATTTTGTTCCAGTCAATAGTCTATGACTGGTGTAACAAGTCATGATATATGTACATGTATGTGGGTGGTTTTCGGCTAATCTGGTCATTTCAAGCTTTCAGCACTGGCAAAATATTTTTATCATATGTTAATTATACTGCAACAGTAAATGTGTTATATTAATAATACTTGTCAATCTTGTTGATTCTGATTTCCAGAGGTAATTCCTTTGAAGAAGATTATAGTTCATGCTATGCTTGATGCACTGTTACAATTCTTTAATCAATATGGTCTTCCAAAGGAAGTCCAGTCTGATCAGTGCTCAAATTTCATATCCGGCCTATTTCAGGAAGTGATGCATGAACTAGGTATTATGCAGTTAAAATCTTCTGCATGCCATCCTCAAACACAAGGTGCTCTTGAAAGATACTATCAAACACTGAAAGTTATGATATGGGGTTGTTGCTTGGAATACCTCAGTGATAGGTTAAGAGCATCCCATTTCTTTTGTTTGCCACCAGAGATACACCAAACAAATCCACTTTCTTCAGTCCTTTTGAACTTGTATTTGGTCACAGTGTCAGGGGTCCATTAAAACTTATTAAAGAGAAGTTTCTAGGTTTTGAGATTGAGACCAATTGCCTCGATTATATCTCAGAATTTAGGTTTAGACTTGCAAGTGCATGTGAGTAGGCTAGAAATCACAGCATCCCAGGTGAAAATGAAAATGTACTAAGACAGGAAAAGTGAACTAAGTAAATTCAACATGGGTGTGCAAATTTCTTTTTTAAATATTTTGTAATCATTAGTTGTGGAAATTTTTAACATACTTAATTTTTTAAAGACTTTACTCTATTTGAACTTGTATAAATATATTTAATAATGACATAAATTGTATGTACCTCTCTGAGACAATCTTTAGTGATCTGAAAGACATACACTGCAAGTTCCAGCCATCAGTGATGCCAAACCGATTACATACAGACACACTGAAACGACCATAGTTGGCACGCATAATTCGGATCACTTGGCCATCTGGGCATATAATGCGCAGCTTGCTGTTTTCACATGCATATGCAGTTTGCATGGGCTTGTGTGGTGGGAACCGACCTGAAAAATACAGTTTTAAAAAGGAAATAAGAAAATCTTTAGCTACATTGTACATTTTTTTAAAGGTATTAGGACATTACCCCTTGAACATCATTCTTCCAGATATTAACCACTTTGACATTAACCCCTAGGACATTAACCCCCAAGGATATTACCGTCAAGCACATTAGCCCCTCATGTGGAATATCCTAGCACATTATATTGAGAAGATTAGTCAAACCTTACACATTTTGAAAAATCATGAAATTTGGCACTAACATACACTGTGTCATACTGATTAATTTTTTATACGAAACCAACCAGCATTACAGTTATAATAGTAGTCAAATAGTAGTAGTAGTAGTAGTAGTAGCAGTAGTTGCATGACAACTTCTACTACTACTACTACTACTACTACTACTATTACTAGTACTGTCCTAGCTGGGGGGCTAATGTCTGGGTGGGCTAATGTCGAAGGACTAATGTCTGAGGGGTTTAATGTCCAGTGGGGAGTGAATGTTGGAGGGAGGGTGTATTGTCCTGTCATCATTTTCACTGTTGATGGTTAGCTGTGTTAAGAGACAACTTTTTTTAATACACTGCTGGATGGTTAGCATAGGTTTCAATGTATTGTTGTCTTCATCACATTATGAGATTTTTTCTTATTACACTGTTATATGGTTAGCATGTATTGTTGTTTTCCTAATTGTGGAAGATGAAAATATACATGCATAACTACATTTGTTTCAATTTATCAAAATGAATAGTTGAAATTTGCTTCTTCTTTTTTGGGGGGTGCATTCTCAGTTATGTTTGTGCTTAATTCATTTTCATGTAAATTTTAACTACATGCAATAAGTGAATTTATGCAAACTCCAGGACAAAGCTTTTAGACACCAAATCAGAAATAAAACGCTATTCTTAATGCAAAAAACAACTTGTAATAAACACAGCTGATCATAAATAATAGATTTCTTGTGAACAAGAGTTTCAATACAAAATCTACTATTAAAAATATTTCTAATATTTGCATACAATACTTGCATAATAAATTAGTTAACGATTCATTGAAAATCACAAAATTCAACTTAGGGCTGTAAAATATCATGCAAAGAATGCTGTAGTAACATCTATAGGTATTTGTTTAAAACCATGAAATAAAGTGGATGGGTTATTTTTTAATATATATTAAGACAAAAGGCTTTATTGCATGAGTATAACAAGCAATATGAATATAGTAAATGAATGAAGTGTAAGTTTAATGATATCCCATGCAGAAAAGAAAGAAAATAGATCCATCAGAATGACTTCCATATCTTTGTCATGGAATTATGCATGACAGAAAAACAAATATGTTTGTCAGACTTTGATCAAGTTACAATTTTAATTTACTGGATATATGCAACTCAAAATGATGATCACATCACTATTTCTGGTAATGGGAGGTTTTTAATGTGTTTTCTTTTCATAATTTTTACATAAAAAAAACAAATACCAAAATAAAGAGCATTTACATGTACATGTATAATCAAAGACAAATTTAAATACTACCATGTGGCAGCTTTAAGATATTCTGGAGAGATGTATGCATATATACATGCAGGGTTTCACATGATGCAGGAATCTTGCGTATTTGATGCAATATTTTGCTAAAATACTCCTAAATAAAATATGTGCGTGTCATGATTGACACAAAATATTTCCAGCGTCTATAAATTTTAATTGTTTTTAAATACATTAAAACCTATTATTTATGAGAAGAAAAAACAATGGATATAGATGTATTAGTATTATAAAGATAGAATAGTGGATAATGGATATAATATATGCATATTATATAATCAAGACAGTTATTCAGTTTATTATGTGATTGAAATAATATTCTTGACTCCCATTTGTAAATGCTTGATTCCCAAAATAAAACCCTATGAGTCATGATGACTCTCATTTTCCAGATGCCAGGTGAAACCCTGTACATGTATTTAATAAAAAGATAATTTCCTAATAAGAAAATCATGTCTTTTTTCATACCAAATTCATCATATTTTTATTTTATAATATTTTCATGAATTACCTATTTATTTGTTGTAGTTGACACATTAGTTTATTTAAGCTAGGTTAAAGCTTGAACTCAGATATTAATCTAAGACATAATATATGTGTTCAGCATCCAGCATACACGTAGTCCACAAAAGCCGCTTGATTAGTCATCCTGGAAATATTACTTTGATCACTAACATAATCTTTATTTTCATTTCATTTCCGCAACGAGGTAAACATACAAATTACAACTATTTGTCTCGGTGTTATGACAATAGGATTGGATTTTAAATCATTAAAAGAGGAAATCATTTTAAATGTGCATTGTCTGTTACACAAGTGTAACCTTCAAGTCATTATCCAATGAAATTTAACATACATGTACATATATGTGTAGAACAATGTGTACAATTATACCTGTGAGTAAAACTAACAAACCCTCATCTTTTCAACCAATAATCAGTCAGTATAAGCTGAACTACAGTAAAGCTAACCTCACCCCAATATATCCTCAAATATATGACATTTAGAGATAAGGATTTTATAGCTTTCTTGACATACAAATACCAGGCACTAATCTAGCCGGCAAAATAGGACTTGTTAGCAGTATTGAGAAGTCATAATATTTTGCTCAAAGTAAAGTGAAAAAACAAATCCCAGTTACAAACATCTGACAGTGACATCGATTGGTGACGTCAATCCAGAAAAAACTAACTAGCCTTTATACACAAACAAGTAACAAATCTCGCATGACACTTGTTTATTGTCCTTTGTCAATGACCGGCTATTTCTGGTAATGTGGAATAGACCGAGTCGATCTTTGTTCGGTTATGTAATATGAACTAGAATACCAATTACTTTTTTATGTATTTAAAAACATGTCGCCTGTTGATTCTGTGCTAGTTTTCAAAGCCGTTGGATGCACTCTTTTAATTTAGTTTTGCTAAAATACAGACACCGCAACGTGGTCACATGGTCTACTGATTAATTTTCAATAGTTTCTAAGACGGTGGTTTTGATTGGTTGATTGCTATTCTGTTGGTGTTTCCTTTAGAAACCGATGTTTTGCAGTAAATAATTTTGTTGTGATTTTGGCAACTACAAAGATTACACGGTTTTTATTCACTTCGCGGTCTTGTTGTCAGTAGTATATATTTTCAATGGCATATCTATTCAAATAATATGGTTGTTGATTCTATTTATTGCATTATTACATTTTTATTTAAAATAATTGTCTGGTGATTGTGGAAAACGTAACAAGAACATGTCTTTAATTATGTGCACAAAATTGGTAGCCCATTACAAAATGGAGATAGAGGATAGGGCTCCGACGTTTCCCCACCAAATAATTTAATAAAATAAAATATTAAAACAATTTTTAACTGCGGATTTTTTTTGGTTAAAATATAAATAAAAAAATTGTTAAAGATTCCCTGAAAAAAAGGGTCATAGGCCTACATGAGAAAAACACAACAAAAAAAACCCCTTAATTTAATACATTTTTATGAAACTTCTCACATTTCTTATGGGAAGGGAGAAGTCACTTCTCCCACTTTTTCTATCCTAGATTAGTGCCAGCAAATACTAGTAACTAATATTTTATACTAGCTTTTTTTCCAGAGATATAAACAATAGTTAGGTGGACAAGCATAGCAGTTATGGAAGAACCAATGCTGGAGTTGACATGAGGAAGCCCATGCATGGATGGAACCAAAGATGGAGACCGAACTGTCACGGCATGGACCGATATGACATTTCTTTGGTAGTATGCTGATCTATAGATGAAAAGAGCTGTGAACTGAGGATAATTTGTGTTGGCTCCATGAACGACAGTTTCTAATTTCTATTGTAAATTGGATGATACTGCAAATATGATTTTTTATGTGGGTTTTTTTCCAACCATACATGTGGTAACACCCCTGTTCTTTCAACCAATAACCAACCAGTATATCCTGAACTACAGTAAAACAAACCATCGACAAGTGCCATCCCACTTCCACAGATGATGATAAGAATGATCGAACATAACACTGTGACGTTGTGTCTGCAGCCAACAAACCATGTTGTTCCCATCCTGTAGCTACTAGGAAACACTTCAATGCAAAATCACATCAATTCACATCACAACAAGCTTCTTTGTAGTCCTGCTGTAATATTAAAAAAAAATTATCATTTACATTTAAAACGAGAATTCAGTATAAATGTCTTACAATGTACATAAAAAAATATAATTTAGGATGTGTATAATGAATATATAATTCTATATACATGTAATTAAGCTTTATGCTAAAAAAAAACTAGAAAAACCTAACAGTGACAGATTCAACTACATGTGCAAGTAACACTGACCAACTGTGGCTACATGTAGTACAAGTTTACATGTGATAAGTGTAGTGTATATAATATTTGTTTTGTTCCAGTCAATAGTCTATGACTGGTGTAACAAAAGTCATGATACATGTACATGTATGTGGGTGGTTTTTGACTAATCTGGTCTTTTCAAGCTTTCAGCACTGGCCAAAAAAATTGAACATTTTCAAGCCAATTGTTGTTTTAGATTGTGTTTGAATTAAGCATACATTGGAGAACAGTAATACCCCTGCATAATGTCAGTACCGTAATGTATATTTAAAGATCAATTTTACAAAAACTTAGAGCAGTTTCCTGCGAAATTTGCATCAGCAGAAGTTAAACAGCCGCAAATTAATATCTGAAAAGTTGGATCGTTGTGCGACAGCGCATTTTGGTATATAATATATCTGTTAATGATCATATTGTGTTTATACCATTGTATTATCAGTTGATTTAACTTCAGTTCAATGAAAACCTGTAGTATTACTGATTCTAGCTCAAAACACTTTAATAAAGTGACAATTTTTACGCCCATTTTCTCTGAAAATGTATGGCGACAGCAAATAACCAGATTAGCCAAGAACCACCCATGTCCTGTTGTGTCTGTAGGAAAGTGGATAATAATGAAATGAACCCTTGCTTGTAATCAAAAAGTGTAATCTTCATGTAGTTGATAGCAGCAGGTTTCTTCTGTAGACCATGATTCATAAATGCTGTAATATTTGAAATCAATAGCCACTGATTAAACATTGTGCTAGGGTGTCATTTTGATGTTTGTTGGGGTTATACAATAATTACCCTGTATAAGACAGGATATTTACATAAACAATAAATAGAGGCTATTTCATGGTTTTTGTTGAATACGATTTTTATGTCAACGAGTGATGTGTTAAAACTCATATTTTCATTTATTTAGAAAACCCTCACAAAAATGGAAACTGAAAAAGAAAAGCATTAGGCCATTATCCGATGATTGACAGCAGACAGTGTGCCACTTATCCTTATACTACAACTAAAGAAAGAGTCTGCACAAGAAAACAAATTACATTAAAAATAATCTATAATTCATTGACAACAAATAAAGTTACCAATATTTTTTTGTAAAAATATATACTAACATTTATCATAGTCCATGTGATTCATAAAATTAATGATTCTGTTTGGTTAAATAATAGGTGCATATAAGTAAATTTTCTCCCAAAAAACGTCCCGCCTCCCTCCCCTAATAAGTGAACCACCGTTTCCACTTAGCCTCATATGTGCTGTTTCCGTGAATGTCTCATTCTTGTGTTTTCCATTAAGTTTTATAATTAAGAAAAATAATTTGTAAACTGATAACTTGAAGCCCGAATCAACTAAAATTCAATCAACAATATTTAGTTTTAGCTTTTAAATGTATTTGGACAGTTAAAAAATCAAATAAATGGATCACCGAAAACAATTCTGTAGTCAATAATTTTATTGATTTTGGCAATTTTAAAATGGACTGAACAAACATGAACTATATTTTTCATCTGTACTGGACTTATTTCAGTCCAGTGTACATAACTAATTTTGGTTTTTACTGTAAGCGTTATTTTTCGATTTCACCATTCGAAATTTGGCTTTCGGATAAATAAAAAAAAGAAATCAAGAAAAGAGCACTGACATTTGCAGGTCTATGCAAGACTATCTGTTTGTTAAATTGTTTGCAGTTTTATTGCTGCAATAAAAAGTTGTTTATTTTTCAAAGCACAGTTAAGTGTAGTAATTAAACTTTTTAACTTAACTTAAAAGAAGTGAGTTGTTCTGTTTCAAGTTTTATGCAATTATTCACAATGACAATGTCGGTCTGGTGCATTAGGCTTATAGTAAGAATATTATAAATATATGAATGTGAGGCACATGGACACAACTAATTATACACACAGTATTTCCAAAGTAATTCGAGTAAATAAAAACCAATATAGCGTCCTATTCCATTTGTTTGATAATCCATTAAAATCTGTACGACCAAACATAATGACTGGATACAAATTTGTGACGTCAATATTTTCGCGGCAAATATTAATGATTACATCATATATTGAACTTATGTCGAGGCTTTCCTTTTCTATAAATTTAAACAGTTAAACAATATTAAGTAAATTTTTGAAAATTGTTGTACATATTAGAATAGGGATAATGACACTGTGTTTCGTTTTTAATAATATAATTTTACAACATTTTGTAGCCTATAATTAAAAAGAAACACAGTGAAGTTATCCCTTAAGCATACCTCAATAATTAGACCTATACTCTTAAGGGAGGTAATTTCATTAAATATTTGTTTACTTGGCTCCACCCATTTTTATAGTTCCTTCACAAAAATATGAATTAAGAGTCTATATTTTCACTGTGACTGTTATACATTGTTATACAAGGCAAAAAAGTTAATTCCATTTATATTTTCATTTTAGAGTGAAAATATGACTTTTCACTGAATATCACTTTTATGGTTTGTGTATTATATGTAGGTTATATAATAATCTGATTTATTTTTACTTTCATATCTTTACTATGCAAAATACCTAAAAATCTATAAAGTGTCTTCGAAATATATTATCTGATCATGGGTTGGAAAGATGTAGAAGAAATTAGCAAATTAGAAAAACTGCTGTCAGGAACGTTACAAATTAATAAGAAAAATATTCACAATATTTTCATACATTCTCATTAAAAAACCCTACTAAATTAGACACCAGCATTAGATGAAAACCTGTTTAATCTGTGTCTCATTCAGGCTATCAGAACTCAATACTAGTACTTGTGATCAAGTTCTATCTGCCTGAAATTCTCAGACATTAGCCTTTGACTAACACAGCACTGACAGTGGCTACAAAAAAAAAAACCTAGACTGAAAATTTATCCAGTCATGCTCAGCATCCCCAAGGTGAGAGAGAATGAGATTTGATTCAGTTAAATTTACACTTTTCCTGCACATAAATCAGTGTCAGATTAGGCTTATTTGTCAACCTGCATAAACAGAGAAAGAGAGTATCACTTGCTGCTTTCAAATGGTTTGTTTAGTGAAACTTATACACTTTGATTAATTATTACCCTTTATCATTTAGGTAACAAAAATATTTGTTGGATGGCTGCTATGAAAATAGATACATTTGTATGTCACAAATAAATGTGTCTTGACTCATGATCAGATTTGAAATGTTCTCATTTTGCATGCTGTTTCAACCAATGAAATGTTAATTTGTAAACCAAGTAACCAAAATTATTTAAAACCTACTGTAATTAAAGTGTGGGTTTTTTCATGTTTTTTTAAACTAATGTAATTAAAGAATTGAATTCTAGTTTCTTAAACTGCTGTAGATTAAAGTATTCAATTTTTTTTTTAATTACTACTGTCCATGTAGATTAAAGTACTTTTTTTTCCCCTTTTTTAAAAACTTTTGTAGTATTTCATTTTTTTAAACTCCTGTAGTATTCCATTTCAAAAAAAATACTATAGTTTTAGTATTTTTTAAACTCCTGTAGTATTCCATTTAAAAAAAATACTATTGTTTAAAGTTTTTTTTTTTTTTTTAAACCTGTATATTAAAGTTTTCTATTTTTTAAAACTTACGTAAAAAAATGTTTTCTCAGTTATATAATTTACATTTATGTACATTTTAGAAATGAATGTAAATTGAACATCCTCAAACTGACAGAAAGTGCACACTTGCACAGATCTTTATAATTGGCAAACAATGAACAATGATTGCTATGTCTCAGCTTTACCCAACACCAATGAATCAAACATAACTAAGTAACCATGAAACTACTCCAGATATAATGTTCATTCATCTTACAAATACAATGTCTATTAACTATATGCTTGACCTGTGTGTATGAAGTTTATTAAGCACATATACCTGAGACAGCTGTCACATGGTGTGTAATATCAGGTAATTTTACAATGCAAACATTCAATAGCTGCTCAGTATTTGACAGGAGACAGCTGTTTAGATTCTGTGTGTATTACCAGCTGAAACAACATTGCAGGCCTCAAGACACAGAGTCCAAGTACTGACCAACCTTTAAGGACCTTAGTCAGTAGTGTAACACGATTCATCTATTCAGCAGCAGATCCAGATGAGCAGTCCACAGGGTCCAGATCTCCCCTGTTTCTCGTATTTTAAAAAAAATTAATATATATTTTCCAAGTGAAAGGACGTTAAAATTACCCATTTTTCTCCAATCCTATTCACCCGTCACATTTGGACATCCCCACCCACTTTCAAAAATCCTGCATCTGTGCCTTCTATTATAGTTCTGTTAACAGTTAAAATGTACCTGGGATTTCTGTAATATCACAATATATCTTTTGCATTAATCTGATATGTATTAAAATTACATATGGATCATCCACCTCACTGTGAGCACTGTCAGTGTATATTGACTGTGCATCATATTTTGGTGGATTGTCCTCACCTTCAGCCTGTTAGAGATAATGTGTTTGTTAATGAAAGTGTGATGGAATCATTTCGATTCCACCCACAGCTTATTATTAAGTTTTTAAAGGAGACCAATTTCTACAGAAAATTAGTTTTTTTCATGGTCTTAGTTTGTTTCGTTAATATATTGTGTATACGTTTTAATATAATTGATTTGTTTGTATATATGTTTTGAAAAAATGTATAAATGTTTGAATTAACAATAGTGTGACCCCAAATAGCCGATGTTTACTTTTGTGCTGGGGGTGGGTGGGTGGGTGGGTTGGTTAAATAAATAAATAAATAAAATTACATTTGTAGTATTAATGCCTTTAATAAGCTATCTAGCTCCAGTAAACTCACAGCGTTAAAGCTGACAAGAATCTTTAAATTACTTGTGATAATAAATTAAATTTGATAAGCTGTATGGATGCATTAATTGAACTGATAAATACAAGATGTGGCACTGTTCAGCCTGCATTAAATACCTGTTTAATATTAATGTTGATTTTAAATACAGTGTTTTGTCATGTTTGTTGTATTAGTGTGACAAACAACCTACAAATACATTTATTACACTGAAGTGGAGGGGATACCCATGGGATAAATTTAGATAAAATCACTAGTCATTTACCTAATTACGTTTTGATCGGCTGGGCCCCATTTTACTAAGCGATCTTAGCACAGGAGTCTACATGTAAGTCACCTTAGAGGTGATTGTAACTTTTTCTTAAGGTTGTCAGCCCATATTACGAAACATACTTAGCCTTAGTTTAAAGTAAATATTTACAATAGATCTGGACCATGATCGTAGCTACAATAGATTCGTACAACGGGCACCCAGGTGATCAACAGAACTATTTTGTTACTCAGATTATTTATAAATTCCTCATATTAGACTACTAGTATGTTTGTTCTGTTTGATTTGTTCTTGTTGTTTTAATTAGTACATTATAATATTTGTACACAAACTATTAAAATTCATATTGGTAAATGTAATTAACTGTAGTTTTTTTATTAAAAAATTAAACATACATGTACATGTATGTCATACACTCTCATTAAACAATAAGCAACAGCATTTTTGGTACCTACCAATTCACACCTTCAAAACACCTTCAATAACCCCACAGAATACATTTCTAATACAGTTATATCCAATACATCCCTAGAGACACTGATTTTCCCCTTTTCCGTTGCAGTAAATTTTATAATTTCATTGAAATATTTTCCATTAAATACATAATCGCGCATGCACACACACAAAAATTACAACCCCCCCCTCAAAAAAACCCAAACCATGAATTGAAACTTGTTTAATACACCATACAATCGAGTTCAGTAATTCTCGGTTTTAGAATCTATCACATTAAAAAAATGACATCATTTATTAACCAAATGCGAAAACCAATTTTCATCATTTTAAATTATCACGAATATTATAAATAAATTGACCCAAAATATGTAATAAATCTTCAACTCGTGTAATTGTCAGAGAATATGAACAATTTTTTTTTTAACCGTCTGATTTTCTCCATTAAATCAACTGGTGGTCGTCTCTGTAGCAAATTAATTAATTGACGTCAATACAAATTAAGACTACTACATCATCATGGTAATAATGAATAAATTTTGCCACATCATTGTTCTTCAAACATCCTGTTTATTGTTGGTAACACCTTTCATTAAAAAACATATTATAGTATACTAGTATTTAATTTGTTCTGTTCATTTGACGCATAAGTCTTCTTTTTTCTTTTTCTTTTCGTAAGGTGGTAAACTTTAAGAACTATTTGACTTTATGGAGTTTGAGTTTATAGAGTTGTATGTACAGTTTGTAATTAAAATGGAGTGTGCTGTTATAAACACACATGGAACCCTTGTAATATTTTGTTTTTATTCAATGTTTTTAGTTGCAGAGGAAAGTAATTTCCCTTCATGTAAACTCCATAGAACAGTTTAATAGATTACAAAACTCTATCCCAAAGGATACTCATTATATTACAACTCGTATGTTTTAAATTGTACATCACTCACTTTTGCTAGTGATGTATGATGGAAAACACTCATTGTAATATAATCTGTATCCTACAGGATCTCATTAAGTAATCTCTATGACTATATACACTATACTATGTATATATTTATTATCCACATGGTTCAAGATACAGAGGGAAATATAATTGGTATGACACATATGTGTATAACGATTTCATATGGACTTACACAGTTTGCGGATAATACATTGACTGCATTTGACATCACCAGACAAAAGACTATTTTTCTACGTCATTCATAGAATATCAACAATATTTACAACATGATCATAATCAGAACTTGTAAATATTTGGGATGTGACGTCAAATTTTTATTTGTCAAATTAAATACCATACCCAAAATTTTTAATTAAAAACGTAAAGTAATAATAGTATATTTATTTTAATGAATACTGAACAAAAAAATAATTTAATTTTTTTTATAATTAAATGCCTATACTAAATATGACGTCATTATAATTAGTGAAAGAGCAAATGATGTCACTAAAACTAGGAAAAGTACAACGTAACGTCATCCATATCATTATAGGATAGCATTTCTGTAAACCATCATGCAGTTAGAAAGTTTAAAGATGAGAAAATGTCGCAGGTCCCATTCCTTTGGATTCTGCCCCTACTTCATCCTCAACCCTGTGCCCGTTTTTAAAATCTAGAAGTAGTCTCGATGAACGAATCCATTCAGTGTTATTTATTGTCATACGGACTAAGGCTGTAGTCTGTAGGCTATTTATTATTTGATTGTATTTATTAAATGGTTAATAACGAAATTATTATACTAGCGTGTGTGTCGCACTGATTTTATGAAAATGTTATTTTCGTTTTATTTATTACGTTTTATTATGAAATATTGATTGTTTTATTTATTTTTCAACATGAGATTATATGGAACTGTTTGCTATGGGTGCAACAATACAACAGTGGTCCTTCAGCGACCTGTCAGATGACAAGGCAGTCTGTTCTGTTTCTTTCAAAAATGATTTTCTTTTATTGTGTGGATAATAAAGAAATTATATTACTCGTGCGAAGATCGCACAAAAATTATGAAACTCGTTTGTGAATGTTATCCACAAACAACTCACAAACTCGTTTCATAATTTTTGTACGATCTTCACACTCATGTAATAATCTCTATATATGTTACAGGCAAAGTGCAAAATCAGGCAATCTATAGAATGCCTGAATATTTCAGACAATCTGTATATTGCCCGATTTACTCAGGCAATCAGTAGATTGCCTAAATAGTTCAGGCTATCTACTGATTGCCTGACTTTTCAAGGTAATTTCTTTACACATTAAAACAAATAAAAAACTAAACCAAACACATAACTGATAATTAATCACATCCATAGATGCACATCATTAATGCAATTTTCCAATGGAAGTCAGTTCAGTTACTTTTAATTTTAACCAGTCTTAAATGCATACTCCCACGGACCCGTGACCTAATTAATTTCCAAACAAAGAATTCATTCTAAATATAAACATTTGATATGTCCATAGAAATACTTCATTCAACTACTTACCGCATCTCACTTATTATCAATATTTTAAAAATAATACCGAATTATGCTCACAGACAAATAAATTCAAAAACATTCTACTGAAGGGGGTGTGATGTATATATGTTGTGTCACGTGACGGGTATCACCCCCATTAGCCGTTCTTTTGAAATATCTGAATATTTTTGTAGCTGCAAAACATTTCTTGAAATCTTGAAATTTTTAAATGTGAAGAAAATTGATCGACTCAGCATGGAATTCCCTATAATTATATATTAGTTAAAACGTCTTGTGTGATATGAAATCGAGATCTAGTATCACAAATCGAAATCTAGTATCACAAATGCAAGCAAGTTTCACTCGTAATCAATATTTAGAGCACAAATGCCCTTAAATTCTATGGGAATATGCCTTTAATATGCTATTTGAATCTGAGGGGCACTGATAAGCAGAAATATGTCCATCAACCTAAAAGCTACTTCTGCTGCATGTTTAGATGTCAGTGAGCGCAGGACAGTTTTTTCAAATGGTCTTGATAGACAATGATACACTTGCGTGGTGCCTTTGTCATGTATTGCATATCAATTAGATCTACTAGCACTCGTGATCCAAAATCCTTGGTTATATCGGTATCATGACAACCCCTTTCTTGTAGCATGTTTTCTTTTCTGCCTGCATTCAATGCAAAGGGAGTTCAGTGCTTTCCCTAGTAATATTTGTATATCTAAAAAAACTTAACCATTTTGTCCCGACCACCATATCCAGAGGAAATGTGAAATAGCATATTAAGACAATATTTCATTAATGATGTGCATCAATGGATGTGATTAATTATCAATTATTTGTTTGGTTTAGTTTTTCACTTGTTTGTAGTGAAACAAGAAAGATTAAAAGTAATTTTTTAAATGTTAATTACTTGATGCCAAGCTTTTCATTAGTGTTTTGTTTTTGGAAAATGTCTTTGGGCAGATTAGTCTTTGAAATAAATTACATAATTAAATAACATTGCATCTTCTCATTTGTTGTGTTTATCTTTAAAACAATTGCTGTCAAAGAATGATGGATCTTTCATTTCAGGCAATGTGTCGAGAAATTACCTTGAAAAGTCAGGCAATCTGATATTTAGGCAATCTACAGATTGCCTGAAATATTCAGGCATTCTACAGATTGCCTGATTTTACACATTGCCTGTAACATATACAAAGAATAAGGTTAAACGGTCTATAATTACAGAGTTCCACCTAGCATTTGGAAAATGGGAATCATCATGACTCTCCGGGTTTTATGTTGGGAGTCAAACATTCAAAAATGGGAGTCACCTATGAAATGACAGATCAACTAGAATCCGAATGCATTCCCTAACAGCCCAAACACACAACCATGTGCAAAAAAGCCTATCGGACCTACATGTACATATAGGTAGTTCTCCTATAAAGATCAAAGCATTGTTAAGCTATTAATCTTTTCTCTCTACTTGTCTTTCTTTTTCTCCCCGAACCCAGTGCCCTTGTCTAAAGACATTGGGCCTGTGGTGAACGTGCCCGAACCAAACTGGACGTGGGCATGTCTCAAAAATACTTGAAGTAAAGTGAAGTTAAGCTATTTAGAACATTATCAATTGCAAAACTTAGCATTAGAATTAGCTGATGGGTTTTCCATAGGTTTTCAGATTCACCATATAGTTCCTCGTCACTCTAATTTCTGTAAAATTTTCAAATCAGCTTTGCAGTAAAAAAATTAGCTGAAAGAAAAGACTGATAAGAAATTTTCATGGGAAGAATCATGGGAGTGGTTAAGCTATCGGATTCAGGGCTGGTAGGTACAGAGATCGAATCATTCAAAGCATGGGATTTTAATCTCAGAACTGGCTCTAACCCAGAGTTTTGTATCTCCTACAAACACTAATCTCTGTCCTGGACAGATAGCACTAGAAGTTGAGTTGTGTGCATAGGGCAGCTTGCTTGAACCTTAATTGGATATAAGCAAGAAAATAAATAGAACCAACCAACCAGAATTCTGGATCCTTTTGATAAATGTCCTGTGCATTCACTCAAAATAAAATCAAGACCTAAGACTGTTTACAGACATCTTACAATTTGTTTACTTTTCGTCGACATCTCATCAACATTTCATCTGTTTTCATCAATGTGCATCATGAAAACTAGTGTTGGTCCTTGAGTTGTGAATGAATGGTTAATTTTGAATTAGGAATTGAAAAAATGTCTCTAAAATGGCGGTCCTAAACTCTGCCCCAGAATCCAAGAAAAAAGATCCTTATTAGAAAAATGTGGGACAAATCAGTAGAAATGAGTATAATTCTCATTTACAGACATAGAATACTCTTTAAAATAGGAAGAACAGGTAATCTACCTATACTAAAAGTAATTTATGACTGTTTAAATGGTCGATCTATACTGTCGGGGCATTACCACAAAACTAAAAAGTGGTAAACAGGTGTATACTAAAATCAGTATCTATTAAAGGGGCAACACCAGAGTTACATCACTGCTGCAGTCACACGTCCTATTTCAAATTTGCATGTTTCGCCTATTGGAGTAGTACCCAAATCTGACATGGGTTGGACGCTGATCACACATTTGTCTTACCTGCTTGGGGAGGGTATCATTGATTAGAGAGATCCCGAATTATGTTCAGTTCAGCATACATCTTTTGATAAAGTACATGTACTTGAAATGTTGGGGAAACCTGACATCAAGTTAACTTTTAGGTTGATGCCAATTAACTGTGGGGATTTTGGCCTGCTGGGATTTCAGTTTGATAGACAATATTACATTGACAAATGCTTCCCAATGGGATGTTCTATTTCATGTAATGTTTTTGAAAAGTTTTCAACATTTTTGCATTGGTTAATTCATCAGGAAATTTATTTAGATACATGTACCATAGATTACTATTTGGATGATTTTTATCATTGCTGGAAAATGTTTGTTTTTTAAAGTTGGCAATAGTCTAACATGAGGGATATTACATTTTTAGAACTACTTCTGGCTGTCCTTTCAGTTATGATTTGAGAGAAACATTGGGCTAACCAAATAATATTGCTTCATGTTGACATCATCTCATTTCTTTATCATTAGAGTGCTGTGGCCAACCTCAAAAAAGAGGCCTAGAAATGAAGATACCCTACCCAAGGTAGAACAAAACACAACCATATTTTTTTGTAGCATAGATATGTCCTACATATAAAATGGATGGATGTGAAAAAAATAGCCCGTTTTCACATATATTTATAACCTTGTTTCCATGGTACCCATCATAAAAATAAACTTAATAAAAGGAATTCACCCTGAAAGACATAGCTTATTATAATTTTATTAATTTTAAATATATACTTACAATATTTGTATCAAATAAAAGGGCAATGATTGGCCTTAACATTTTTGTCATATTTAATCATCCATCTCATTTGAATATTTGCATAAATTATGTTAATAATGAAAAATTGGGTTTTTTAAAACATACCTTTTTGCACATTGGCTCTAATTGTTTTACTGTGCATCATCTATGTGCTAAAACAACACACAACCAAATGTTTTTGAAGCATTGGTATGTTTCACACATGAAAATGATAGTTGTATAAAATATAACTCATTTTGATACATATTTACAGCCTTGGTTTCCAAGGTACTCACTAAAATTTTTTTATGAAGGTTTGAGCTATAAAACACTTAACAATTCCTAAAATAGATTTACAGTATTGGTATTAATCAAAACCTTGACTTATATAACTCATATTTGGTTATCTAGCTAATTTGCACATTTGCATAAATTATGCTAATGAAGGGAAATTGCATATTTATAAGAAAACATGTATTACTTGTTTCTTTAGTTTTTTTTTAAATAGACAGACAGACAGACAGACGCACCCACACAGTCAACTAATATTTTCATGTTTATATGATATTAATGATCCAGAAGAAAATAATGGAATTTGAATGGTATGACACATGAAAACGTGTTTATCGCTACAATGAACTTAGATCTAAAACAGAATATTTATTTCAGTGTTCTCTGCATTTTATTACACATGAAAATAACATTAATTTTTTTCTAATTCAAAAGTAAAAATTAAACCCACATATAGCAAGGGAAGTTGAATATGTAACAGAAATATGCTATTGAGCAGTCGCTGCCATACTAGTCAGGTTCACTAAGTATTTTTTGCATAAAGTTTTGGTATATTAGCAAACTTATACATTTTCAGAAAGGTTATAGCATGGGGAAGCAGAAAATCATTGTTTACATTGTGGAAATACCTGACTGGCTGCCATTTTGGATTTTCAAAAACTGAACTACATTTTAGGGGGTAGGGATAAATCAGTGGTCATATATTTGCTACTAATCATATTATTTTGCTCAAATTTGTTTGAACAGATGGCTAATAAGCTGTATATTATATATAAAGGATATGTTACCTGTAGTCATATTTTAAAAATTAGTTCAAATGTAGTTAAAAAAATAGCCATTCTCCTTACTAAATCATGAAGAAAATCTCTAACATGTTTTAACATAAAAATTACAATTCTTATTAGTTTGCAAGTTAACAGCTAACAGTAAATGCAATTATATTGCTTTATATTATATTCTGATTATTTGTGCTATTATTAATATAGATTAATTAAGTAAATGTTTATTAATAAATCCTTATTATACACTTTTGGGTACTTTTAATTTTTGAGGGTAGGGATGCATAAATGGCCGTATCTTTGCCATTATTGTCACAATTTTGCTCAGATCTTTATTAAAAGATTACTAATATGCAGAAAATCACTGGGTTATGTCATATAAAGTTATATTTTAAAATGTTGCTGAGTAATAGGTAAATATAGACACTTACCTTATTAAATCAGAAAAAAACCCACATTTTTAACATAAAAATAACAGTTGTTATTATTTTACAAGTCAGCAACTAACTTTAAATGCAATCATATTTCTTTATATTCCATTCTAATTATGTGTACCATTAATAATCTAGATTAATTAAGTAAATGTTGATTTATAAATCATTATTGCTCATTTGTTTGTAGTTGTCATTTTTAGGGTAGGGATAAATAAATGACTACATCTCTGCTATTGTCACAACGATTTTACTCAGATATATTTTAAAAGATGACTATTATGCAGTTCCTTAGTGTGATATGTCATATATAAGCATATTTTAAAAAAGTAGTCAAGTTATAGATAAATATACACTCATCTTATTAAATCGCAAAAGAAAATGGAACATTGTTTTACATAAAAATGACAATTGTTATTATTTTGCAAGTAAGCAACTAACTTTAAATGCAACCATTCTTCTGTATATTACATTCTATTTATGTGTACCTTAAGTAAATTTTATTTTATAAATCCTTATTTCACATTTGTTGGTATTTTTCGTTTTTGTAAGGATAAATAAATGACTATATGTCTACTATGACTATTTTACTCAGATCTTTTTTTTAAAGATGACTAATATGCAGTGTCTCAGTGATATGTCATTTATATGCATATTTTAAAAAGTAGTCGTATTATAGGTTTATATAGGCACTCACCTTATTAAATCGGAATAGAAAATGGAACATTATTTTACATAAAAATGACAGTTATTATTATTTTGCAAATAAGCACATAACTTTATTTTCAATTATATTGCTTTGTATTACATTGCAGTAATGTATACCAAGTTTGGTAGAGATTGATTAAGGAAAAAAAAATTATTTATAAATCTTTATAGTACAATTTATTGTATTTTTTTATTTTGGGTGTAGATAAATCAAGTGGTCATATCTATGCCACTACTGTCAATATTTTGCTCAAATAAGTTTTAACAGATGGCTAATATGCTGCATATTTGATGGATATGTCACATATAGTCATATTTAAAAAAAATGAATTGAGTTATAGCTAAAGATAGTCAGTCATCGTATTAAATCATGAAAACAATATATAATTATTTTTAACATAAAATTAAAAATTCTAATTATGTGCAAGTCAGCAAATAACTTTAAATGCAATCATATTGTTTTATATTCCATTTTTTTTTATATGTATCATTTGTGGCATAGATTAAGTAAATGTCAATTAATAAATATTTATCTTATAATTGATTAAAATCATGACATTAGTGGCGGATATAGCCATAGGTATATATATATATAAACCCTATCCCCCAAAAAGAAGACTAAAAGATGACTAATTTGCTACAAAGTAGTAATCTTTTAACAGATGAAACAAAATTATACATTCATGAAAGATTATAGGGTGCATGTGCATGGGGACTCCACTTGGCCCACGGACTATATCGGTAATATCATGCATCTTAAAAGCAATATTTGATATACCTGGCAATGTTCAAAATATGATATCCCGCTAAGTTTTAATGCTAGGTGGCTGATTTTGGTGTCAAATGAGAGCTAAATTGATATATTTATTTGATTTAGTCATGTTCACTATGTTAATACATTAAGTTTTGTTAAAAACGTTTGGTAGATCAGCAAACTTGTACATTTTCTGAAATAAATGTTTTGGAAATATAAAGAAAATATTTTGAAATTACCTGTATTTTTATTATTTCATTCACCCAAAGACTACATGGATACATTTATTTGATTCCTTGTCTCTGAAAACATGAGATTAGAATATTAAATGAAGTTCTTAGGTTGATTAGAAGCAGAGATTGAGCAAAATATGAAGTTTTGGGCAGTCATTTTGACAATCCAAAATGGCGGCTATTCAAGCATCTACGCAAATCTAAACAATGATTTTCTGCTTCCCTATGCTATAACCTTTCTAAAAATGTATAGGTTTGCTAATCTACCTAAACTTTGAACAAAACTTTATAAACCCAAAAGTACAGAGTAATTCACGTTTTCTTATAAATACCCAATTTTCCTTCATTAACATAGTTTATGCAAATAAGCAAATTAGCTAGATAACCAAATATGAGTTATAAGTCAAGGTTTTGATTGATACCAATATTGTAAATGTATCTTTGGAACTGGTAAAGATATGAGAGGTTTTATGGGTTATAACCTGTTTTATGGGTCGATCCTTTATAAAAACATTTTTAGTGAGTACCTTGGAAACCAACGCTGTAAATATGTATCAAAATGAGTTATATTTTATACAACCATCACTTTCATGTGTGAAACATACCAATGCTTCAAAAAACATTTGGTTATGTGTTGTTCTATCACACAGATTATGCACAGTAAAAAAGATCAGAGTTAATGTGCAAAAAGTTATGTTTTAAAACTCCCAATTTTTCATAATTTATGCAAATATGCAAATGAGATGGATGAATAAATATGCCTTTTGTTTGATATCAGTATTGTAAGTATATCTTTAAAATTAATAACATTATAGTAAATTATGTCTTTCAGGGTGAATTCCTTTTATTAAGTTAAATATGTGTGAAAACGGGTTATTTTTTTCACAATAAATGTTTCATATGTAGGACATTTCTAAGCTTCAAAAAAATATGGTTGTGTTTTGTTCTAACTCGGCGTAGGGTCCACCCTCAGAAATTGCTCTTGGCTACAGAACTATTAGTCACCACACTTAACAATCAAACTTCCACAGAAAAGAATATCATGGCCTTCATTCGTCCATTTGTTTGGTATCGCTTGATGCTATACTTATTGCTGGCAAACACTATGGTATCCTGATGCTATTTCTCGTAAGCAGTGGCAGTGGTTCCACTTGCTGGCTCACAAGGCAGAATATTCCAGGACATTTCAGAAAGTTAATCTTCAACTTGAAGTTACCCAACTGCTGACAGCTTCAATGTCAGTAAACACACCTTTCTCATGAAAAATGGGGTAGCAGCATTAGTGACTCTTCTCAGATTGCACTTTTATTTGTGTTGTCCTTTTAGGGGGTAATTTTCCAACATGAAGCTTAAAAATATTTTCTTATCTGAAAATGTTGATAGAACATTTAGATTTCAAAATTATCCCTCCCTCCCATCCCAAATTTCCTGCCAGCCCCCCAAAAACAACCCAAAAGGCCTCAAAATTAGCACCGGGATTTTTGTAGATAATGGTATATTTAATAACTCGATCCTTTTCACGGAACCACTCGTCTACTGAATGACCGAAATAAAAGATCATGTAGTATCCCATTTGATTTATTACCAATCAAAACGTATTGTTAAAAACTAAATTATTGAATTATTAGATGACCACATTGGTTAAATTAAAAGCATATGTATGAAATAATTTCAAACAAAGTCATATATTCGGCTATAATCTCACTAAATCAAGAAGTGACACATTTTTAGATATATCTATTCCTAGGCAGTGGACTTTGCACAATGTCATCTATAAAGGTTTTGTTTTCGACACCCTCTATTCGACATTACCAAAACTAGCATGTTAAACAATAAAACTGATAGGCAATTTTCTTTTTCCTTTTTTTTTTCACTTACATGTATTTGATTAGTGTCGGATTTCATAGTCTTTAGATAATTCTGGTGTCAGATATGTTTTAAAAAAATTGTTTAAATATATATATTAAAAAAATAAATAAATAAATAACTTAGACATGATATGAAAATCATGAGAAATGGATTTTCAGTTCCGTGATTTCTCTGACACTGTACAGACACGCTACTGGTAAAAATCGTTACCATGAAATCCTATGGCTTGTAATTTATAGATTATTTTTCTGCTTGTTGGTTTTGTTGGTTTTTTACTGGCAGTGAATTTACATTGTCCAAAAACACCACATGGCTGGAAAGCGGTAGTCTTGCGCATTATCACGATTGCGCGAACTTGCAAAGGAATAATGGTGTCTGTAGCAGATGAAATTTTTGAACCTGAGGTGGCCAGATGATTATCAATACTGAACTCGCAGGCTTCAATCTGAACTGAACTGGCAGGCGGGCCACTGCTAATCTACACCCCTGTTCAACATTTGAGAAACCCAGATGATGTACAGTGCATATCAATTTCAATGAATGAGCTGGTGGAATTGGGAAGACACCAACCATTGGCATGATTAAATTACAAAGAAATGGTGATTAGCACTTAAACTTTAAAATTATACTAACAATTTTTATCTGTATTAATGGGTAACATCACTGGACTACTGTTCCCAGGGTCAAATGCATTTACCTTGTTGATGGTCTAGAAATATTCCTACACTTGTAACTGAAAAGCGAAGGTGTATCAGTGAATACAACTACACTTACAACAAAAGAAGCCATGACAACAAGGCTGGAAGTGGGGTTAAGAATATCAAGAACTTCACAGCAAGCCAATAAAATAATTATATGTTGGGACACTTTGAAATTAGGAGGGCATACTATTAAGGATGAGATTAAACAAAGAGATGCAAAGTCAGCCTGCAATAAGTTTGTAGGTTCTTGGGTTGAAAATATAAGTTCTAGTTTTTCAAATAGAAAAGATGCTTCTATTTATCTGCACTCTGCAAGGTGTTCAATCCAATTTTAATGGGTTTACACTGTCATGAAGAACTGAGTGAAGCTGCACAGTACTACAGCTGGTTTGGTGATAAAAAAATCTTGAAAAATCGCATTAACTTATTACCAGGACGTCCTGTGATATCTCACTTAATTTTCACTGTATACTCCTCAGGATTTAACGTTATACATGTAGTTATGAAGTATTTGATACTTTCCTGCATACAGATCAGCGATGCAATATATAATTATTTTATTTAAATATCTCAAAATGTTTTTTTGTGATCATGTCTTCATTCACCTTTATTTATCAATTTTTTAAAATGGTCAACAACATAAACGTTAGAAGATATTTTGCCTTTTTTGCAGGATTCTAATTTATAGTATATCCAAATGCCAGGTTCCTGTTTACTTAATACAAAAACAATGTATACTAAAAATTAATAACCTTTTTTCCAACATGCATAGAATGTATCTTTGGCTTCTTTTCAGTTGAAGATAATGTAAAAGCAAGTACATTTATATAGTTGACCTCTAATGGCTGAACAATACAGCACCTGTGTGCTAATGAAAACAAGGTACTGGGTAGAGAAGAGGAAACTAGGTTTACAACATGACAGCTGAATGAGTGAAAGATCGGGAGTGGAATCTAGCTCAAATGGTAGCGTGTCTGCCTGTGAACCGATCGGTCGTCAGATCGATCCTTCTCAGTGGACCCATATCCAGTTTCGGCTATTTTCCATTCCAACCAGTGGTCCACAACTAGTTTATCAAAGGCCATGGTATGTGCTGTCCTGTCTATGGGACGGTGCATATAAAAGACCCCTTGCTGCTTATCGGAA
>JAULBS010043607.1:0-23756 GCA_032355785.1 Symmetromphalus regularis
ATTTGTTTTGGTGCCTGAGTTTTCAATATTACCATGGAAAATTCTGTTCAGTACATATTATTGGAACAGAAACTCCATTAAAAAGATAGATGGACATATAACCAAAGTATCAGTTTTAAAATTCTTGTATTTTTCAATTTATTGCTTATACAAACTGAAACTGCTCACCCTATGATATATATATATGTATTATTTTCCCCGTTAAAATCAGCAAACCGCACATACAAAAATGACATAGTTCTTATCTCTTTAAAAATAAAAACAAAATAAAATACAATATATGTTTGTTTTTGTTTTTACCTGTTTTTTTTAACATTAAAAAAAAAAGAGAAAAAATGCTGTGTCCATAGGGACGCACATAGATGGAACATGACCTGTCCCAACCGTTATCGCTGCATCACAGACCCGAAATCTCAGGTCCGTGAGATCTCTGATGTATTATCATAAATATATATTTTAAACTGTAATGATTAATTTTGATGAAAAGGAAGAACTTTCTCTTGGTACTTTCAATCGATAATAGAAATATATTAATGCAACTCTAACCCAAATACTAACCCTAACTCTATATCGATTGACTGTACCAAGAGGAAGTCCTGCTGAGAAGAAATCATATGTTGATGTTGATTTACAATTATTTAGTTTTTATGCTTTGTTATGGTGTGTGTGTGCACATGCATAATATGAGTGTATATATATATATATATATATAAAATTAAAATATGCATGAATAAAATTATTATTGGGTAAATCACTAAATGTAACATAGTTCAATGTATTGTATGAATAAAAACTAAGTTCCAAATATTGTTCCAGTGGTTGTGAATCACAACTACATGTACATAATGTCAATCTTTGATCCATCATGTTTTCTTTTGGAGGGGCTTCAACTCAAAATTGTACCTAGTTTTGGACAGTTTTAAAAGATTCTTTACTTCCATCCCTTAATAATAAATTTGTTACAGTTTTATTAAATAGACATTTTTATTAACTTACTCGTTTCATCTGATTAATTTAGTGCTAGGGCTAGATTAAATATTTTTTTCATTGTACAAGTTTGTAGTCACATCAGAATGTTTCGTCCAAGTATAAAAGATAATTTGTAGATTATGGGGTATTGATTGAATATTTTTCCCAGGTTAACATGAAATTTTTCAAGATCGTATTTTATTTGGGCAGGCAGTTTATGGTAACGTGTATAATATTAATAACATACATGTAATTTATTTTGCAGAACCAATGGTTTCATCACCGACCAGTCCTGGTCCACATCAGTACCTGCCAGCCTTTCTAATGGGAGAAACTACACCACATACCTTGTCTGTAAGTATACCTTGCCTGTAGGTATGTGCTTTGAAACCACAGAAAACAGTCTAATTTCTCAGTAAAGATTTAACTCTAGCCAAATTCGTTGTCAGTTTACATGTCAAGCATGGTACTTCTCTGCAAAATCACAGAATTCTGCAAAACGCCCCCTGCCCACCCACTGCCCACCTCCCACAAAAAACAGAAAAAAAAGAAGTTTTGTTCTGAATGCTGCAAAGGCTAAGGGAGAAGAAGTGTGAGGTAGCTTCTGCACATGTATGTGCAGTCATCATCATCTATGCATGGTACATGGTCATGTAAAAGTTATTCAACTCCTGATCATGAGGGATGACATCGTTCTGTGAAAACCATGTTTTGCTTGTCATCAGTGCATCTTTTGGCCAGCCGCCAGTTAAGTATCTTGTGCAGTTCATTATAAGCTTCTTTACTTCTTGATTTTAACAGAACTACCACAAAACAGTTGTTTATATGATCTGAATACATATAAACCACTAATCAGTTATGCTAAAATACATGTATTGCAGTTAGTTTTAATTTAATGCATTATTGTACAGCTTCATGTGATTTTCTTTGTCTTACCCTTGGTATTGATCTCTTAACATCTTGTAACAAGTTAAATCAGTAGAATAAAGGTTTTATACACAGTCTATGTTTTCATTGTAGAATGTGACTGCATGTTTTCACTATAACATTTCAGCCTGCCCCACGTTTGTGGTCAGCTGGAGGAAATTACTCGGGTCCTAACTCTGCACAGAAAAACACATCTTACTCAACACATCAGCACATGATGACCGGTACACCAAGGTTAGAAATACTGTCCTCAGGGAATCTGTCGTGGCTTATTTGTGCTAAATGTATAATGATCAGTGGTCTGCAACAGGTTTATCATGGACTGTTCTGTCGGTTGGGGAAGCACATGTAAAAGATCTCTGCTAATTGGAAAGAATAACTTATGTGGCTGTTGCAGGCTTCCTCCGGAGTCACAAAATACCATGTGTATGACACATAATAGCTACTAAATAAACAGTGTGCTGGGTTGTCTTTAAAAAACAATCCTTTCCCTTCCAAATATGTATTATTAATTAATAATTATTAGCCAATGGCTAATTTAGCTACCGACAGCGCGAGCCCTGTATATATGTATATATATGCTTTGTTAAGTATCAGTTATTACTTTTATAAAACAAACTTGTTGCTACCATTTATCTTCTGCTGTGAAACATAAATTTGTTATTTTTTGCATTAAAGACATTGAGATAGTGATGTTGCACTACTTAAATAATTGTTTTATCTTAGAGGTGACTGTACATTTTTCTGTTTGTATTCGTTTTTAGAAATGATATGTCACGTGGTAAAGACAAAGCTGGGGCACCACCAACTAAGAGATTGCTTGTCAGTCCAGATGGCCAGCACACACCAGCCACACCTAACCAGCAGGTATAGTTAAAGAAACAAACCACTAGTTACCACTAGAATACATTGATTTATTAATCGTGAGTTATTGGATGTCAAACGTGGTTACTGAGAGCCAGCCTCCAACAGGTTTTGAACCACTGTCTTCCGATTGAGAGTCAAATGTCCTACCACTAATTTATATATGTCATGTCCGCCACACATATTAATAAGTAAATTATTCCGAAAATATAAGTATAAAATATGTTTGTTTTTGGGTGTTACAAACATACCTCATATGGTTTCTATTAACACAAAATGTAGAGAAAAGTGTACACACGTTTTCATGGAAACATTGTTTTATAGTGTCAAAATGTCACGTCTGTCACAAATAATTACCATGAAATGCCCCTTTAACTTTGTTTGAGCTAAAAATTATGCATTTAAAACATAATTTCAACGTAACTTTGAGGTAACCGATCAGGTACACAAATATAATTCATGTGACTGAACTATGTGTTACCTAGGTAAAAGCCATATGAACCAACTTCTGGTTTCCTCAGATTTCGAAATATTGTCCCCTGTTAGCTATGGCTGCTAATATTAAAATTGACAATAACAGTAATATGGATTAATCTTACTTGAATTCAGTGTGTGCAAAATTAAAAAAACAAAAGCCTAGAGAATTTAGTCACAGCTACTTATTTTTCTTGATCCAGATTCAAAATAAACAAACAACTCTTGAGAGTTTTCAAGCAATTAGATGAATTCTTGCCATATAACATTTTGTGGGAAAACCAAGTTTGTACATTAGTGGAAAGAAAAACATTTAATGAAAGGAAAGAAAGAAGGAAACATTTTTAACAAGTTATGTTCTGTGACATGTTTTCGTTATTTTGCTGTTTTATTGTGGCTTCACATAAGTGTAGTTCTCTATGGCATTTTATATTTCAGATGTCATTTTCCATCAGCCAGCCACAAAGAGTAGTTGGTACTCCACAGTCCTCCAGAGTGGTATCACCAGGATTTCATACACCAGGTGAGTGAATGGACAGCTTTTGTATGATTCACAATACATTATAATGAACTGTATTATTTGCGTAATCTGTAAGAGGTAACTCACAGGTAAAGCTATTATCTCATGTAGTGCTTCAGTCTTAATTAGATATACAGTCCTCTATGTTTAGAAATAACTGGAGAGAAATCTGAATGTTATTGCAGCAGAAAAATGTCAAATTTGGAGATCAGTTTTTCACATTTAGGCAAGCGCTCAAACACTTGGAACTTTACATTTTCTGGGTAAGTGTCAGGCATCTACAAACAGACTCTGAAATGAAGAGGACTGAAATAAGTATGAAAATGAGTTTAAAAACAAGTTTCTTCAGTAGACATGCAAAAGTAATTTGTCTAACTTAAATGATGGTGATTAAACATTTTATTCCTTTCCTGTTGTTTCTCCACATCAATATTTTTTGTTCACTTCCCACAAACATTCTTAATTTTTATCATACTACTCAATATTCATTGGCCTTTTCGTAGTTTTTTTCATTTATTATAATGTAACATTTTAAAACTTTTTTTTTCAGTTATTGGCAGCTCCGGCACACCTAAAGCAGGAGAGTGTTTTCTTTTAAGTACAAGCAAGATGCCAGTGTCTCCAGCTCAACTAGATCCATTTTATACTCAAGGGTGAATAATATTTTTTTAGCATTTCGGCTTGGCATTCAGTTTTTCCGACAAAAATTAAAGTAAAACACATCAGTATTCTGTCTTCTAGGTCCATTTTATAGCCAAGGGTGAATAATATTTTTTTAGCATTTTGACTTGGCATTCAGTTTTTCTGACAAAAATGAAAGTAAAACACATCAGTATTCTGTCTTCTCACACAACTTCAGTTATTTCTGTTAATACAACTTTGGCCATATTACTTTACAGGTCTTATTGAAAATGGTGAAACAATTAACAACTATATTTAGTCAAATCTTTTAACAGTTTGCTTAAAAAACAAGGCAGTGTATTTTAGCTGCAGTGATCTGGCGTTGCCTCAGTCTTTGTTTTGATGAGGTAGTTTTTGGAATTGCTAGGTCTGTTCTTGATGATTGAAATTGTTGTTCATGTTAGGGGTCGTTCACAGTTCTCAGCATTTTATGGTTCATGCAAAGTGCAAATATTAAGATCTGACTTCCCTGTTGCATACATCTGCAAATTTATATACATTAAAGGTCAATTTTAGGATTTGATCCATTTAAATATTTGTATCTGTCTTTGACTTCACTCACTCCAGTGTTTGTTTTTCACAACAAAAAAAGAAGTTAATTGATTGACCTCTTAAGATGCTTTATATGATTATCTTGATCTTTTTTCATACAGATCTGTTTAAAGGTTTTTTGTACACATTTTTTACTCAAATAGATTTTTAAAAAAAATTCTTTATTAAAAATAATTAAAAATATACTTATTTTTAATTCATCAGTGCATGTAGTACCATTAGAAGTTTATATCATTGTAGAATTTTTATTGCAGTGATGCTCTCAAGTCAGATGATGTATTAGATGAGACATGGGTGACCGTTTTTGGGTAAGTATCTTTTTAGTGACCTTGTTTTGTCTTGCATGATTTTCCTTTGGGAAGTGTTTACAGGCTTTATTAAATATTATACATTTCAAGCAGTGGGAGGGTGCATATAAGAGACCCCTTGCTGTTTATTAGGAAGAGTAGCCTATGTGGTGGTAGTGGGCTTCACCTAAATAAATATGTCAGAATGACCATGTCATTGATGTCCAATAGTCGATGATAAGATAAAAATTAATGTGCTCAAGAGGCGTCGTTAAATAAAACAAACTACTTTTTTTAATTAAATATTATGACATTTATTCAGGGTTCCACCTAGCATCTGGAAAATGGGAGTCATTAAGACTCAGAGGGTTTTATTTTGGGAGTCAAGCATTCAAAAATGGGAGTCAAGCATATTATTTCAATCACATAATTAACTGAATAACTAGTCGTTTATATTACTAGTACATGCATGCATTATATTAATTAACCACTATTCTATCTTTATAATACTAATACATGTACATCCATTGTTTTTCTTCTCATAAATAAAAGGCTTTTGTGTATTTAAACAAACTAAAATCGATTTAGGTTGGAAATAGTTTGCGTCAACCATGACTCACATATATTTTACTTATTAGGAGTATTTTAGCAAACTATTGCATTAAAAACAGTATTCCTGCTTCATGTGAAACCCTGATTTATTGCATTGTTTTTGTTTTACTAGATGTCCTACCTATTATGTGGATATAATAATACTTATTTATAATTATGTAATATTAATACTATGGTTTAAAAATAGGAAAGGAACCCCATACTATTTTTAATAGACAATTCTTGTTGGTTTTTTCTTCAGATTTTTACCTTCATCCATGTCATTCATATTACAACAGTTTGCTCAGTATGGCAATATTCTCAAACATGTGGTAAGTCATAAATTCATTGTAATATTTATTATATTCTTTCATTACAAAGTACTGGGGTGAAAAATCAAGTTGTCATCTGGTTTCACTGTTAGTGCATCTATAGAGCTCCACATCAATCCAACAACACCTGCTAAGTTAAAAAGACTGTCAGACTCACATGTTATAATAGGTCGGATCGATCCTTCTTATTGGACCCATTTCCAGTTTGGGCTGTTTTCTGTTCCAACCAGTCCACTACTGTTTCACATCTGATTCATCAAAGGCCGTGGTTTGTGCAGTCCTGTCTGTGGGACTGCATATAAAAGGCTGCTTTCTGGAAAGAGTAGCCTATGTGGTGGCAGTGGGTTTCCTCTAAAAATGTCAGAATGACCATATGATTGACATCCATTAGCCGATGATAATGATAAAAATCAATGTGCCCTTGAGGTATTGTTACATAAAACAAACTTTATTTTACTTTTCACATGTTATAACAGTCTAGTAGCCTAGCAAGTACCAGACTCCCAGACCTGCCCAAAACTTTAGCTCCAATAAAAAACCATTTGTTTGAACACATTAAATTTATTGGTATTATTTCTCTGATTTAGTAATTGGCAGTGTATTTTGTCTTTCTGTTTGTTATAGATGTACAGAACTTATATATTCCACAATACTTTTATGAATAGATTCATTAGTGTTTATAAATATATTATTTCCAATTCTTTCTTTATCCTTTATGATTATGTAGTAACAGTTCATGTACAAATTATTCTGTGATGTTAAATACATATGAAGAGTTTCATCACAAAATATGATAAGTGCGAAAATAGAAAAAACTGAAAAAGGAAAGGCTTGCATCGATTCTTCAAGTTCACATTGTAATTGTTTGCAAAATGCGACATCTGTCATGTATGAGCGTAGTAGAAAATATGCTTTCGTTCCAATACGCGATAAACGCCATGCAAAAACGTCACATTTCCGCACACAAAAAATATCATTTTTTCCAGAAATTGAGATATCATGTTTTGTGATGAATTTTTTCATACATTTGCTAAATTATGTTGCTTGTTTTCAGGCAGCTACAGAAGGAAACTGGATCCACATTCATTACCAGTCAAGAATACAGGCAAAGAAAGCGCTCAGTAAAAATGGGAAAATCTTTGGAGGAACCATCATGGTTGGGGTTCTCCCATGCATAGATAAGGTATGTCACTGTTGAATTGTTATTCATGTAGTTCAGTCCTGTCCATTTGAAAATAAAAGGAAAGCAAGTCTGTTGCTCATTTCACAGGTTAAGACAAAATAATGACAGATAGGCACACTTGCCACTTTCTGTTTTGATGCAAGAGTGACCAGTCACTTGTTTAATGAATTTGTTTGAAACCAATCAAGATGAGGAGCTGGATGTAGCTCGATAGTGGACGTCAGGTTGAGATGCAGTGGATCATCGAATTGATCCCTCTTGGTAAACCTTTTGGCTTATTTTTCCTTCCAGCTAGTGACCCACTGCTTCTATATCAAATGCTGTGATTTGTGTGTGGAAAAATGCATATAAAAGACTTTATTGGTAACTGCTTTCTTCTGTAGAGTAGACTATGAGTAACTAATACTATATATTTAACACCTGAATTAACTATGTTTTGACATAATACTATATATTTAACACCTGAATTAACTATGTTTTGACATAATACTATATATTTAACACTTGAATAAACTGTTTTGACATAATACTATATATTTAACACCTGAATAAACTATGTTTTGACATAATACTATATATTTAACATATGAATAAAATGTTTTGACATAATACTATATATTTAACACCTGAATAAACTATGTTTTGACATAATATATATTTAACACCTGAATAAACTATGTTTTGACATAATACTATATGTTTAACACCTGAATAAACTATGTTTTGGCATAATTAAGTAAATATTCTGACCATCAGTTGCATGTACTAGTACGTATTTGACACCTAGTAGCTGCCGATAACCAGTGTGCTGGACTTTGTTAAACAAGCATTCTCTCCCCACCTTTGTTTTAAACAAACATACCTTTTTTCCTGACAATTATTCTTGTTATTTCCACATAATATACTGAATAAATTGGTTGCATTTACCATTCTAGCCACAGCAAACCATTTGAGTCACTCTTGTTATTGGAAGATTGGGACAACCACTGGTCCACAACTGGTTTATCAATGGCCGTGATATGTGCTGTCCTGTCTATGGGACGGTGCATATACAAGACCCCTTGCTGCTTATCGGAAGGAGTAGCCAATGTGGCGGCAGTGGGTTTGCTCTAAATACATATGTCAGAATTACCATATGATTGATGTCCAATAGCCACTGATAAGATAAAAATCAATGCACTCTAGAGGCGTCGTTAATAAAACAAACTTTACTCTTTTTTTAGGATTGGGATCTAACTGTAGTAATGTGTTCCTAACCTATTAAATTCATTGTTTGGGGGTCTTGGGAATAATTACCTTGTGTGGCCTTGGGACCAGGACGTACCATTAGATATAAAAGTTTGTTATCAGGCACGCTGGAAAATGTAGTGCTGTCGTAAAATACAAACTGTGCATATTACACTTAACCATGTACTGTGATTTCAGAACATTCTTGAGGACTACAGAGACCCTCAAGATTTCTCCGAAACGATTCCTGCCATGCAGACAAACATCACACCGGCTGCTGAGTTGAACAACGCGTGTGTCAAGCCAGCAGGCAAAGGAACTCCCATCCGACCTCTTGCAGCTGCCTACCACTCTACAAAGAGTGATGTCAGTTTAGAATTGAATTTAATCATTTTATTTACAAAAAATAGGCTGTGAGACAGCCCAGAAATAAAGCTGGCATTTCTATATAAGAGCTATACCAGAAATAATCACATAAACCTGGTGGACAAATGTTTGCATGTTGTATATATTGTTCCCTAATTTAATTGCAATTTAATATCTGAATATTATTAGCTCCAGCCCCTATATGTTAAGTAACACTACATGTATCCAATATTACTCTGAATAGTATGTTACTCATCCAATCATATTTTCACTATCAACATCCCTACTTTTTACTGAAAACATCTTTCTCACCCCATTCCTCCAGGTTAATTTCAATTTGATTTACAGTAATAGTTGAACCCATATGGAGAAAAATTTATATATTGAGCCTGAAAAAAGATGTATGGTCCCTAAAAGGAAAAAGGAATAACCCTAAAACTTTTATGTTATTTCATTAATTTCATGATGTTAAAAAACAAAAAGAACAAAACAAACCCTATCCCCCATGCCTCTAGCGTAGCCAGAATGAAGCAGATGAGGTGCTTGCCTTGTCTGGAATTTCTTTAGATTTTTGTTTCCCCCCATGATACTGATATTTAATATCCACATGGTTCAAGCTTCCAGTGTCTGGGTTTGCCATGGCGTTTTTCACTTTTTAGCTAGAAACACCTTTTTCAAAGCCTAATTATAGGAGTATATTATAATTATGTAAGTATACTGCACACCATGTTGGTCTCATTATCAATATTGCACAACTTTATGTTTTTCTCTTCCTTTCAGGTATTCCAGGCACCACAACCAACTCAAAGAGATAACAGTTTTGTGTCTAAGATGAAAGAATATGTATTGGGATGGTAGCACACTTACAAGATAATTCTGTTGTGACCTGTGGAAATTAAAGAAAACTGTGATACATGCACTGTTCCTTAGAAGGAAGATATGGTGCAATATTATCAAGGCATCTTCTAAAAAATGAGAATCTAATGCTTGTATACAAATGAGATCATAAGATAATTCTACTCTTCTTTCAGAGGTTATGGCCATTTTTAGATGCTCAAACTTTAAAATAAGACAAAAAGGCATGGACTTAAATACATACCATTACACATTATTTTACAAGAAAAAACAATCCCAGTTAGTGAATTACGAGTAAAAAAAAGTTCAAGTGGCAAAGTAACAAGACGGAGACCACCCACTCGCAACTCCTCATATTAGTTCTAAATTTAATTTTATAATGTTGGTGTAATGTTTGACAAATTGGTTGTGGCTAAATAATACATATATCGACAAAGAGGGGTCCCATGAAGTAAGAGGTTAAAGGTATATTATCATGTCCAGTAATTTAACATTATTGTGTAAACACCAGTAATACAACTATAGCCTTAAAGACATTTCATAATTAATTGGCTGGATTCAGAAAACTTGAAAATATTACGTGTCATGCTTAATATCCAGAATTATAAATAGATCTGGAAGATTTTCATGTATAATGATAATTAACCAATAAAGTTTAGCAAACATTTATTTTTAATCCTCCGTAATGAATGAATGTGTTTGACTCATACAATACTACTGACATTTTGAAAAGTTTTCTTTATCAGTGATTAATGCTTCAAATGTAATTTAAATTAAATTTTATGTAAATTAATAATACATTAATGTTTAACATAGGCAAAATATTTTTGGTGGATCTTGTAACTAATGCGATCATGATATTAATGCGAAAAATGAGTCTGTGTTATTCGCATTAATAATATGACACATTTATTTCTAACAATAGTGCACAATTATATGATGGGTTCTTCAAACTAAACAAACATTAAAATATTCATATTTTTCACATATTTAAAGAACTGAGCCCAAATCCGTGAATAATCACTTAAAAACATATATTAAAATAAAAACACGGTAATATTTATTTTAAAAAATAAAAAATAAAAGGAAGAAGAAGACTTCCCCAAAGTGCCATCAGATGTGTTAAAACACGTATTCTTTTCTGTAAGGAGAAAAAGCATGCTCAGTCATTTAAGTTGTAATAACAAAATAAAGCATTGTTCAACAGTTCTTGCAAAGAAGAAAGGCAGGTCAGAGCCGACCCAGACTTTTCAATTTCATCCTGTGCAGGATCAAAGGTCAAGCCAACAGTACCTTACACACATTAAAAGAGGGGCATTGAACGCTGTCAAAACAGTTGATTGACAGAAGTTTGACAGGAAGCTATCAGCAGTGTTCATTTTTAATTAGTACATGTGCTATCTGCTGACACTAATGAAAATACAGAAAACAATTAGTAGGTATAAACACCGATAATGCATCGCAGCTCTTTGTTTTAATAAACAGTTAATTACTTCATATAGTAGTGAGTTGATTTCAACAATGGCTGTCGTGGAAGTTTTAGGGATTGCTGCAAAAACGTGTGTTTGGAAAATACTATACCAAAAGGTGGCCACTCACATTAATTTCATGTCTCATTTTAGTCTGACCACCGTCGGTCGCATTAATTTAGGGACCGATAATTTTATGATTTACAGTATATATGGAAAAAGAAAATAGTGTAACAAGTCTATTCGTTAATGTTTTGACAATTGCTTGCTTGAATGTTGGCAAGGCCATTGTCTAAGAGATTATTTTATTGCTTTACAATCATGTTTTAAACTATTCAATGTAGCAGTCATTCTGAACAGAATCGATAAAATGTTTAAGATATATATATTTGCAGATTTTTTATTATCATGTATACACAGAAAATAAATGTTGTAAATAATGCTTTCGTTATTTTCATTTGCAAAAAAAGCTTCTGATCTTTGAACTGGGCCTTGTACAGTGGAGAACATTGAATCTCTCCTTGACTATGTAACTGACAAATGCACATTAAACTTGTGAGAAACGGGTCTGGATTTAGACCTTGGGTGTCCTGGGGCACTTCAGGTTTGGGACCCCTCAACATAGAAATTAAATTACATGACAAATAAATAAATAAATGAAACTAATTTTATAATTATTACTTTTTTTTATGAAAAGCAATTGCCCTCTTATAAATCCAGTCCTGTATACCTTGCTTAAACCCCTACAAGTGCTTATCAAAAATATTGTAAATTCAGCCCCAAATGTTTCAGTGTTAGTATTATGAGGTCACATACTGACAAACGTGCAACTTCCTGACAACACTGCTTAGACGTAAATAGACTTCTAATGTAATTTCATAACAAACATCGATCTATACACATAAATAATTTATTTCAATTAAATGCATTACAACATAAAATACATTGGAAGCTTGTCAAAATGGATGATCTCACTACAATGCAATTCTATTTTACAATAAAAGCTTTCACACAAAGGTATTCATTAAATTAAAAATAAATACTCTCCGACTGACAATGTGGTGTTGGCAATTTTATTTCTGGCTCATGAAATGTAAATGCATTGCCCACTAATAGCAACTTTTAAAATGAGGGTTTAATTAAGAGATCAATGCTGCCTAATATTTAATTAAACATTTGTTTTAGAGATGTATGTTAAAATACAGGGACATATGCTGTCTTACGGTTTCTCTGATGTTGCTTATATGATTAGTAGAAGTGTTGTATAAAGTGCTCTTACTGGTCTCGGCTAATAAGAACTTGGCACAGTTGTTCAAAGCAAGGTTAAGCTAACCATCGGTTAGACGAATATTTCAAAACCAAATTATAAATCATTGCAAATAATAATTGAAGAGATGTTAAAATTTATATTATTATAGCCCGAGGTATCCATTAATAATCAAATCCGAAGTATATCTGAACTTTATAGAAATACTGTGGATTCAACTCAACTTATTATATATATTTTTAACAATCCCCCTGCCCACAATCTGTCTTTCAAACTGGTCTTGAATTATTTCTCTACTGTTCTGTAGCAGCACTGGATTTATATAATAGCAAAAACAAAAAACACTGATTATAATTTTTTTTAGTTTGGTGTGCTATAATGATTAACCAGTTCACTTTTAACTTGATGGTAAATATGCTTAATATTCCACTGGGAATAGTTTTTAGCAACTCTTCTTATATTGAAAAAAAAAGAAAATTTAAAAGGGTGCTACAATCAAAGATGTCACATTGTTGTTTTTTTTTCCATACTGATAATTCAAAGTAATATTTACTTTAAAATTTATAATTGTGTGTGTGTGTGAATGTTGTAAGGATAACGAACAGAATTTCTCTACCAATTGATGAACGACTACCACAACAATAAAAAGATTGTTAGAAGTGTCTATAAAAGAATCTTCTAATACAGTAAAATCAGCCTTACTGATATTTTGACTTGACGTCAACCCAGTGACAATGTTAAGAAATAATCATAAGTCATATTGAAGTAAGCCACATTTTTGTTATATTACCATATACGCAAATATTTTCATGGTTAAAAAATTTCGCTATTGGGCTTTCATTTTACACATTCACGAGGAAATGAATAAAAAGTAATATTCAACAAACTCCTTTTAGTTAGTTTCATTTATACATTTAGACATTCTCAGCTTACTATTCACATGTTATACATGTATGTACATGTTATACATGTATGTATTTCCAATAAGACATGTTATCGATAGAATGAACATATGGTGATAATATGAGCATGGTGCAAACATAAATAGTCTATTGATAGTACCCACAAGTTTCCGTTCAGATTAACAAAGAATTTAATTCACAATTATTGTTAAATAATCACATATAATCTTTGTAAAAACAAACAATACTGAAATAACTGTTAGTACCAAATGTTGCTTATCACTTGGCCTGGTATTACGGTATGGTATTCACAGCCAAACAGGAAATAAGTTTGCATGTAATTAAAGTTGTGATACTATCAGCATGTTTGCGGGATATTTTATTCGCAAAATATTTTGCGTATACGGTATAACGATAGCCTGGCACTACAATATAATCAATTAGCCAAAAACAAAATGTCCTTATTCTCCCATAGGGGAGTAATTCACTTTTAGAACAACTCCATGTAAATAAAAGTAATTTGTTTTCAATGACCAAATATATCTCTTGGAGATCATAGATACTAATTCCATAACATGGATGTGTGAGTCCAAATGTAGAAGCTGCCACAAATCAGATATGGATTCCAATTAGTTTAACAAAGTGATAATTCCTGAAAAATGTCTTCTTTCACAAGCATTTTCTCCATTCCATTCCTTAACCCATAGGGCTTACTTAATGATCATCAAGACTGAATGTCAGATGGAGGTTGGTGACACATTACAATATACCAACAACTCAATTTATGTATACTCAACACAAGTATTGATGGGTTGGAGTTGAAGATGGCTTGTTTTAAAGAGAGAAAGGATTGTTAGTTTCATATAAGATTAGCAGCAAGGGGTGTTTTAAATGAAACTTCCCACAGAGAGGATGGTACAGCCTTTGTTAAACCAGTCATGGACCACTGATTAGAATGGGGAAACAGCCCAACAAGTCCATTGTACCAAATCTTGGATGCTCTACCTTTGAGTTTTGTCCTGCTTGGGATATTTGAAAATGGACAATGTATCAACCGTAGGAACACTGAATAATGTATTCAATCTCCTTAATGAAATTGTTGAACTAATTTACAATGTTAAAAGAGGCACATAAACATGGATAGAAAAATTGATGAACTGCTCGCATATAAACTGCCTCCAAAATATAGCATATAAATATAACCAGCTGTCTTTTCATGTTCAAACAACGATCATGCATTTTTCAACAGTAATTTGTGGTGAGACTTCAACTTTTGTAAAACAACTTTTTTGCTTTTAGACTTATTTCATCACTAAGTGACATTAGAATTTACAGGTTTCTACCATCAAAGATTTTAAATGCAAGGAAGAACAAGTTAAGAATACAATGTTAAATGGGCAACCACTTCAATATTTGTGCTACGTATGCTAAGGGATGAAGAGATTCACTTTGTTTCCTCTATTCTTCCTTTTGCAATGTCTGTCATTTTGGGATATTTAACTTTCTTCTTTTCTAGTTCTTCTTGTGCCCATAGTAACAACTTTAAAAGGTTGGCCAACCGTGGTGTTGAGTCTACTTCTAATATTGCCGCATTCAGTTCACTTGCAACCTGTGAAGAGGAAAATATATTTGAGACATTTAAAATTATAATAAGTGGAATAGTTTGTAAATAAATCTGTCCACTATAAGATAAAAGATTTAAAATTTAGGTCATTTTAAGAAATATTTTGGTAAACCTTTTTACCATAAATTAGCAATCACACAGTGTAAAACAAAAAATGGTTAAATCGTATTTCCTGTTATAAAGTTAATTGTTGTTGTCAACACATTCTTATTTGTAAACAATTTTAACAGCCTACAAAATCAGTATGAAATTTCAATGATTCATTTAAATTTGTACATGGCATGTTTCATTGTTCTGCTGTGTAAACCGTGTACGAAAAGTGTAAACTGTGCACGAAAAAAAAAAAATATGAATAAGTAAATGTTTATAACTGTAGATTTTCCCCTATCTCTTTCTAATAAATGAGAAGGTTTTTTTCCATAAATATAAAACTAATGGCTAAATAGTTTCCAGCCATGTTGTAGACGAAACGTATCTGGATGTCCACGGCAACAGACGTTGCTTAAAAGAAAATGAAATAAAACTATTTGCATGCTTGTCAGTGGGTCATGAATTTTTGAGATAAGAATAGAGCCAAATTGAACTGCTGATATTTATGTTATGACAATAATATGACACATGCAATTATCTCTAATGCAAGGGGTTTTGTGATGTGTGTGAACTATTTACGTGCAACAATTTGTGCCTACCTTTTGTCTTTGAGAAGGATGCAGCAGTTCACCGAATGGAGAGTTCTCTGGTTCCTCAAAGGCCAACAATGCTAGTGTCCTTTCAAGTTCAGATAAAACTTCTGGGTTTTCTTCAACTCTCTCAGCTAAATGTGACTGTGCATATTCCAGAGCCAGCTCAATGTTTTTCTCACGTATCAGTTCTATTAGTTTCTGTTGCTGTAATATCAACCATATGTATAACTATTAGCACAAAACTATATTATACTGTTAGTCATATAAAATTCTGCTTAATTTATCTCACAAACAAATGGAAAAAATTACATCTGTTCATAAAATTTTAACTCAGGATGTTTAGTACTATCAGTGGTAATGTGTAGCTGCCAAACAACAATTTAGAAGTATTTTAAATCTTTTCATGGTAGCTTTTATGTTTATCTTGAAAAAAAAGAATTGGTACGAAATACTAATAACAATGTTAAAGAAAACAAATAGACAATATAAAAAAATTCTTTTTTCTTTTAGCAAAATTCCAAAAATGTATATTACAAATCAATATGAAAATATATGTCATTATGACTATGGCCAGTTGAGAAGCTTGTGTAAACAAGACAAACCTGAAGTCTGAAGTAGAGATAGCGGTCATTATCAAGCAGTTCGGGGTACAAATTATTCACCATGCTGATTGCATCTTGTATGTTACCATTTTCAATGGCTTCTCGGATCCGGATTCGATCATCAAGTTCATCCAGATCCACAGATGGTTGGATTCCAGATTCAAGGCGGAATTTTTCGGCAGCTTCTTTGAAGCCTTCTACAAAATAAAATGACAAATATTATAAACCTTATGATTTATGCACTGCAGAAATGTTTTAATATTTTGTCAACAACAAAACATGAAGCTTTGTATGAACTGAATAGTTTCATTTTTTGCAATCAGCCAGGAATATCAGACACCAATAATATATGATCATTAAACTTAAATACATATAAGCACAAGACTTTTGTAATTTTATACATTGTAAATAAACACAAGATTTTTAATTTTTTTTATACCTGTAACACGATTATTACCTGTAACTAAATAGTTCATTATAAGAGCATTCATATCTGCACGGGTGATTTGAATATCCTGCAGTTTGTCCAGCCATTCATCGCGGGTGATTTCTTCGCTGGTTGGCTTGTCACCACCAAAGTTCATTTTCTAAAAAATTAAAATATGCCCATCTTGATTTTGTTTAAAAACCATTTGATTTAGATTTCTTAATCATTTGCTATTGGATGTCAAACATTTGAAATTGTTTTACACATAGCCTCTAATGGGTTTTGAACCATGTCTTCAGCTTGAGAGTCTGATGTCCTACCATTGAATCGCTGAGGCTTACCACTCATCATAAATGCTGTAAAATAGTAGTGACTTCAGATTTATATTCAGCAAACCAGTTAATTTCTAATTATGCTTACATATAATATTATTGGTAGTACAGGTTTGTTTTTTGATTGCATACAATTCACACTATAAACATAAAATTTGTTTAATGACAACAGCCACAAGGCACATGTCTACTGCATTATTTAATCAACAATGATTACATTTATAGAATAGATTGAAATACTTCTGAATTTTCTAAAAGGAATCCCCACAGGACCTATGACTACGTTATGTTGCTTGGCCAAGTTTGCAGTGATAGGTACTTGCAGATCCATGTGAAATCCTCATGCAATGCCATGACCAAAAAAGTTGACTGCGTGCGGTGTTGGAGCACTCATACTACCCCTGTAAAACATCGTTTTTCTTATGCTTTATGCATGCTCAGTACAAATCTTGTTAGGCAATTCAAATCTCTGCAAGACAAACATTTGGTGACGTGATTTTCCAGGAACAAATAAGCAACACCTGAATTGAACAATGTCAAAGTAGTCCAACTTTCAGTGATCACTCCAGGTAATCGAAGTGCTCTTCTTTTAAAATCATAATAATTTGATTCCTAAACATGTTGCCTCTTTGTGTGCGAAGTGCCTTGATGATATATGGTGCACTTTTCTTGATATTATAATTTTTCAACACTGCGCCATGATGGTTTTCATGATACCCAGCAAGTGCAGAGAGATCATCGCCAAAATGCAGTGTTCTGATTGGTTCGTCATTTATATTTAACACATTCTTAGGGGTGCTCAATGTCTACAGAGGTCAACAATCCTCCAACTGAAAAACAATTGCATTACCGTGCGAAAATTAGCCTATTTTCGCGATACGTGAAATATATTTAACTTTTCTTTAGCTAGTGCTAGGCTAGGCCTATAAAGTTCATCTCTATGTCAAATTAAAGGGTTTAAAGTGCTTTATCAGAATACATGTTTTGAAAGACTTTCTGGTATTTGAAATTTTTCTGCAAGTACCAATGATCTTCAGAAACAAATAAAAATTCACTTTTATTGTTTTAAAATTGGACTAATATGAGTAATAACTTTTATTGACAAAACCGTGAAAACGACACGTTTAAATAGAGAGGCGGGGCAGCTGGGAAAAGAAATGTATTGACTAGTCAACTTACAAAGCTTAAAGAAAACATATAAAATATTCACAGGTCCTGATTATTAATAACTTCTTTTTGTCTTCTTCATAACAATAATCACAACAAACTCCCAAGAAAACCCCGGAAATACAAGTATTTGCTACTTCCGGTTTTAGCGAGGCCGAATTCGATTGGGCCACCACAAAAGTGTACTCGAGTTACGCGAATGTCGCGTACACTCGTAAATTAATTTAATGGATGTGGTAAAATTAATTCAGTATATAATATATCGATTAATGGCGTTAGGCGGATCCTGAGGTCTAGAGGTACAGACACCCACCCCACCACCTTAAAGTCAGAAATTATTTTTTTTTCCTATAATAATTTGATAATAAATTATCATTGTGTCCAGATTGCTTGGTGTTACACGTATTTAAAAAATTTCCTGTCTTATTATCAAATGATGAATTGTGTACAAGTATTACCCAAAAGGACACTGATAAAAGTAGAGACCAGTTAACATATACAGATTGTCACAAGTACACCAATGTGTCCAGAAATATTGAAAATAAGTACACCATTGTATCCAGAAAGATGCACATCATTGTGTCCATATTGTTTGGTGTTACACTCTTGAAAGACATTCGAAAGAGGGAAATGTAATGTCAGGCGTCAGCTCCAGATATATTAGGCAAACGCAGTATCTTCTGTTTATTTGGGAGTGTAAAGTAGATAATATTAGTAAAAATAAAATACTGAGAACCATCTGGGTAGGTTGCTTTAATATAGAGTGTTACTTTTGGCAGTCTTGTGGCAACAGCCATTTCGAATTTGTGTTTTGAAGGAAGAAAAAAGACTGCTGAACCTATGGAGGAAAATCTGTTGTACCATGTGCATGGTCCCGACTTGAAATGTAATGTGTTAGCCTCGATAAGAACTCTGAAGAGGGGTAGTCCCACAGACCAATTTCTGATGGTGACTGATGAAGGCAAGGAGATTTACGCTAAAACCATTTGGTTCGAAGGTGGTTACTGTGAGCAGGGATTTGGGGGCAGGCGCGTGCCCGACAACTATGTTTAACCACTACAGCAATTACCCTCTTTGAACTCTTACCCCAAAACGAAAGTCAGAAAGTCCAAAAAGCAATCAACAGAAGTGAGTGACAATGCATAATAACTTTTGATGAGTTTCTCTACCTGGCCAAGTGGAAACAAAAACTACTCAAAGTTAAAGTGATAGATCACATTGGCTGTGACTACAATGTGCAGTCACAAAATTCATACAGCAATGGGCAGGTTGGAAAATTGTATCACCAAAGCCAGGCCCAGACCAGCCAGGACCAGCCCCAGATCAGCCAGAGAACCACTGCCCTCAAAGGTAGCCAGGCGAACAAAGCAAAACAAGGCCAGCATCGCACCGGCAGCCAGGCCCAGACCAGCCAGGACCTGATCAGCCACGACCAGGACAGTAATCGCTGCTCTACAGTACCGGGTGCCAATACTGAAAGAGGGGGGAAAAGTACTTGATGTCATACTGTACATGAGGTCACAGTCCACTGAATTTACCTCGAAATGTCAAACGAAGACGGGTACATTCGGTCCCAAAAACATAGATACCCTTGCTTGGAGGAATGTTTGTTGTCATGTTTTTAGCCTGTACGGGTCAGTTTTATATTGTGTGCTGTGGAATAAATTGTAGTACTCCTTCTGGTCTGATATCACATATCCATCGGAAACATCCCATCTAATAATGTCCTTTACAATTCTGTGGCAGCACGTGCAAAATTTGAGTTAAATCCTTTTGACAAGTCCACACTCTCCCTTAGAAGTACAAAGTACAACGACACCTCCCAAATAGAGGTGAATACTATATGTAGGACAAATATTCTTTCGAATGACAAAAACTAGTTAGACTATGTTTAACACCAAGCATTCTGGATACAGTGATGTGCATCTTTCCGTATACAATGGTGTACTTATTTTCTATATTTCTGGACACAATGGTGTACTTGTGACAATCTGTATATATGTTAACTGGTCTCTACTGGTGTCGTTTTGGGTAATACTTGTACACAATTCATTCTTTTATAATAAGACAGGACTTTTTAAAAATACATTTGACAGCATTTGCATAACCCCGGATTTAAATTAAATATTATATAAAACTAAAAAGAAACTTCATGATCTATATAATTTGTATTCAGTACACACACACACTAGTACAACATATATATATATATATATATATATATATATATATGTTGTACTAGTTATAAATTCATTGTATGTGTTCCAGTTTTGATTACACTGTTTTGAACATATTTTGTTCATGATTTTAGCAACTGATTTTTTTTTTTCAAATTACGAAAGTATGTTGACTTGATTTTGACTGACATTCTACCTGAACCAGAATAATTTGAGAGTGAACCCATGGATGAATTTTCTTGGACACTTTGTCCCATTTGTATTCTCTGTTGTCCCCGAGTTTGATGGACTTGCTCGAGATCCAGATGAGCTACGAGGGTTAGCGCATGTACGTATTTGTGCCTGTAATTACTAGGACATTATACAAACTGCAGCTGATTTTGCTTGATTTTAACTGACATTCTACCTGATCCAGAATCATTTTGAGAGTGAATCCATGGATGAATTTTCTTGTGCACGTTGTCGCATACATACTCTTCGTTGTCTCCGAGTTTACGAGGTTAGCGCATGTTCGTATTTATGTATTTGATTAGTTGGACATTGTTACATTGCTTGACTGGCATTCTACTTGTCCAAAATGGACGGGCTACTTATTGATTATCGATTATTGGTTATTGGTTGGCATCCCCTCCAATGTGGGCCATACACCCCCGATACAGAGCAAAGCCCTGCAATTTTCTGGCTACAGACTCTTCAGTTTCCGACCAAAACATTACAAGAAATATGTAGATATATAATAAAATTGCACGCTTATTACATCCCTTTCACAGTAAATCCCCCATTATCCACTGATTTCGCCTTCAACCACCGATCGATTTAAAAACAACATGGCGGTCGAACAAATGCGTCACAGATACGAAACTTTCAGGAGATGGAACGGGAGGAATGGGAAATTAACAGAGGGATTGTTCGCGGGTTGGATAATAATAAAAATAGTAATATATTACATTGTGTCTGATTTATTTTATTTTTTAATGACTCCACTGAGATAGCGGATGAACTGAAAGTTTCGTATCTGTAACGTATTTGTTCGACCGCCATGTACGTTTTTAAATCGATCGGCGGTTGAAGGCGAAATCAGTGGATAATGTGGGATTTACTGTGAAAAGGGATGTAATAAGATCGTAAGTTGGCAATTTTATTGTACATCTACATAATATTTCTTGTAATGTTTTGGTCGGAAACCGAAGCTTTTGTTGCCAGAAATTTGCACCAGTACATAGTATGGGTCGCCAGGTGAACTTAATGCAATAACCAATAAGCATTAAGTTCCTGAACTATATTTATAATTATATTAGTCTATAAGGAAGGCAAATAAAAATAAAATTTCCTTCAAGAAAGCTTGACACGAACCTGTGAAAACAACATAAGACATGAATCTACTAGGAATGACATTTTTGCAATATCTAAAATATTAGCAATTTTGTGCGTGTTCGAAGTTAAAGCACACATAAACAATCATCTGAGTCATGAAGCGAAAATGTCAACGTTGCGGGAGTTCCCTCAAAAATATTGTTTACAAGTTCCATTTATAAAACGATTTTGTCTTCTTGATAATGATTGGCTGATCGTTTCGGCTTAAATATTGTTGAAATACAAAATAACAATAAATATATGACTAATATTGATGCATATTTAAGCAAAGATTAAATACTTATAAACATTATTAATATTATTATTAAATACAGTGTTTATTATTAATGGTAACTGTCTCAAATCTAGGGAAATCCATAATATTTCCTTTTATATTTTGTCCAATAACAACACGTATATTTTATGACATTGCCGGGGAATTCCTGGGAAATACGGTTATTGCAGTTCCTCCCTCGTTTAATACCAATGATTCCCGTAACAACTCATTAATTTCATAATAACTGTTGTTTTATTACATTAAGACAAAATTATAAATGATTTATACAAAAACGTGTAGAAACTCTATCACATTCACTTTGTATTCCTTTTCTATAATAATTTTATAATTATAATATTACAACTCTGACTTTAACGGTTCGCTGAATTTAATGGCGGCAGCCATATTCCGGAGTACCCGACATGACTGTGGAACAGTCTTCACTTTCTCGACACGATTATCAGGTAATTGAGACAATATATAGCGTAATCTTGTTGCACATATTTTGTGGCGATAAAATATAATAATATTTATTCCCATCATTCAAACACATATCTGTGTAGGCAATGCTATGGACAGTTGCAAGTAGTTAGTTTGGACAAGGGCCTTGAAAGTTGACTGCTTGACTTAACTGCAAACCACAGATTATTTTTAAAAATAATAACAACAATTTCCTTATGTAAACATATCAACTAGTTGTTAACTTTGGTATCTGGAAGTATCTGAACAATCTCCTTAAGTGTTGTTGCATTTTTAAGACCTAATTGGTTTCATTTTAAAAAGTTTCTTTCTCAAATTTTTTATAATTTATTATAGATTGTCCAGCTTTTGTTCCCTGCAGATTGCAGTGCCTTGCTTTGAGTACTGGAAACCATCAGATCTTGGACAGAAATGTCAACAACTGCAATAAGCATTTTAATTCAAAAGCCTAAACAAATAATGAATTATCATAAACCAGTTTCGGTGGGAATAAACAATAAATTTCATGGGCATACATATGATTTTGAAACGGGGAAGGCACTAATATAGCCGGCGAAATGGGGCTTTTATTCGCTGAAAGTTAGCTCAAGTCACTGACTTATTAGCAGTAGTGAGAAGTCTGTCGCCGTACTATTTTGCTTGAAGTAAAGTGAAAAATAAATCCATATAACTAATGTCTGACACTGTGACTGTGACACCGATTTGTGATGCCAACCAAAACATCACTAAATAATCTTTGCACACAAACAAGTAACAAACCTCACATGACGAATGTTTATTGCCTCTTGTCAATGACTGGCTATTTCTGGTAACGCGGAAGAGACCGTATCGAGCTTTGTTCAATTACGTAATATGAACAAGAATTCCAGTTACTTTGCTAGAGATTCACTTAAAACCGTGTCGTCTATGGGTCATTCCATGTCAGATCACCCAATGAGTTAAACCCTACCCTCTCCAATTTCAATGAAATTTGGACATGTCTTTTTCCCCACATTGGTGCAAAATGGGCGTGGCCACCCAGTTTTAAATTGCCATAATTCGGCAACCAATGGTCCAATTTTGAAAAATAAAGTATCATTGGAAAGTAGTCAAAAATGGACGGGCTGCTTATTGATTATCGATTATTGGTTATAATTTATTATAACCGTTATTGGTTGGCATCCCGTCC
>JAULBS010043714.1:0-23751 GCA_032355785.1 Symmetromphalus regularis
TCTGTCTGTCTGTCTGTCTGTCTGTCTGTCTGTCTGTCTGTCTGTCTGTCTGTCTGTCTGTATGTATGTATGTCTGTATGTCTGTATGTCTGTCTGTCTGTCTGTCTGTCTGTCTGTCTGTCTGTCTGTCCCTAAAAAACGATGCCTTAATTTGATAAAAATACTCGTAAAGTTAATAGTTTATTATTCCTTCATAGCTTAATATTAATGAAGTGAAACTGGAAATTCCGTATTTCTATATGAAACAGTGCTAAATTTCCTAAACTCAAAATAATGGGCATGAAATAAACCATGGACCATGGGACCTTTTTAATCAACTAGACCTCCAGATCAACAGAAATATTTAAAAATTTCTTTCCTTGTGCATGTTTACATCGTGTTTTAGATTTAAGATCAAAAGAAAACAAATTGAATGGTTTTTTCAGACAAAGTTTAATTTGTTTTTGACGTGACTGAACAAATGAACAAGATGATTCAAATGAGATAATTGTGTGGCCTAAGCAGTATTATACAAAAACATCAATGATCTTTAAAGGGCAATTATAAATCATGAATCATAAAATGTTTATTATAAAATTTGTAATATTAATGTACTTTAGGAATCAAATGAGTTATTAAAATTGTACTTTTACTCTTGGAATCTAATACATAAAATTTGTGTGATCCACTGTGAAATCTGTCAGCCTCAGTGGTCCCACAGTAGAACGTCAGACTCACAAGCTCATGACTGTGGTTCAAACCCCTTTGGAGGCTGGCATTCAGTAACTGATAATTAATAAATCAGTGTGCTCTAGTGATGTTAAACAAAAAACAAAACAAACCACTGTGAAATCTGGTGAACTTAAAAGTTTTCTTTGGCCATTTTATTTTACATTTACTTCATACATTTTCTAACAATCTTAAAACAATCTTTGCTTTTTCAGTTTTAAGTTTATCACATTGTTTTTAAACATCTCTACAAAAATGCACATGTGCACCTAAATACACATGTATGTCAGTTGATAAGACACCAGCCTTAGCCATGTGATTTCAATCTTTGCATGGCAATTATAATTTCAGTTTTGAGTGGGTGTACCATTCTTTTTCTAAACTGTCCAGCCCCATTCTTAATAAATGCACCTGTTTCCAAACGATTTCTGAACACATAACGATACTTGATCTGTGAATGCATTATTCTCATAATACAGCACCATTGATCTGACACTGCCAATAAGCAGAGGTTACTGCTTGTTGCAAGTTTGTCTTCTCAACGACTATGTTTTTTTTTCTTTCACCAAAAGCCTCGAGAATGAGACTTTTTACTTTGGAATAAAGAGCATTAATGTAAACTGCATGCTGTTCCTCCATTGAATGACACTTGTTATTGAGGCATTCAATTTTATTTTGGGCAGGGAACAGTGAGGGGGAAACAAAGCGCAGTGAGCCGATGCTATTCTCTGGAAGCAGCCACTCTAAGACCTGGGTACCGGTGAGTGTTCTCTTTTATGATGGCTTCATTTCCTCCCCATTCGAAGCAATTCATGTCAAAACTTCACATTCCCTTACACTTAACAGATTTTTCAGGTTCTTGTGCTGTCGTTATGGCAACCTAACAAAAGCAGGCGCAAGAAATTGCAACAAATTTAAAGAAAGTTTTGTGTTGTGTTTTCCAAAATCGGGATTTAATGCTTTATGTGTATTCAAGCAAAAGATGCATTTAAGGATTTTTTTATGGGTCCTTGTTTTTCTCTCTTTCAGCTATTATTTGTGACAACAGAAATGGCTGCACTGATTTAAAAGGTTGTTTTTGTAATGTGTTGAGGCGTAAGCACTTTGTGGGTTGATTGTTGAAAAGTTTCATGATCTCTGATCATTAATTTACTTACTTCTTTAAAATAGATACTGAAGTAATGTTTTAGACTTGCTTCAGTCTTCTTTTGTAAATCCCACCATTCTTCATTTAAAGGAATCTTTAGCCAGGCATAATTTTAATAGTTTAAAACTAATAATGAATTTACATTACATTCTGTCCAATCTGTGTGATCAAAAATGTATCTAAAATTAATGTAGAAATCTGAAGCACATTGTTTTTTTTAATTTTTAATTAGCTACATAAAATTCACGAAACCTGTCTAATCTTGCGCACTATCTAAAACAACCATGCAATGATTGTGCTATATTAAATCATTAATGGTATCTTTACACATTTTATAATATCATTCAAAAGATCAATTTCATTTTGAGTAAATACATTTAATCAAGTAGTTTCTTATTACCTAATTATGATATTTGTATTTTAGATAATCAAAAAATTACCATTCTTAATGATTCATTTTTTATGTTAAATTAATAAAATATAATGTTAAAAAACATAACAATGTTAATACTTCTTGATTTAGTAATGGCATTTAACTTTTTCAATTAACAGTGCAAAACATTTCATCAAAATGTTTGTTCACTTGGCTGTTTTACAGCTTTCGTTCCAAGCAAATAACAAATTGCTAATGTGAAACACATCTTCAGCAGACAATATTTAAAAATCTGAGGTAACTGAATATCAGTATGCCTGAGTTTTTCCTAGGTAGCTGATTGTTCGGTGATGTTAATTATTCAGGCTGATGACATTGAATTCTAATATTTTAGAGACTTCGTTTTCATGAATAAAGTTCTTGTACCAGTAAGTAATTTTAATTTCAGAAGTAATGGTAACAGTCTACCACATAACTAATTGATGGTTCTAGCATCTCTGCCTGTGAACCGATCGGTAGTCGGTGGACTCATTTGCTGTTTGGGCTAAAACAAACTTTAATTGATGGTTCATGTGGATTAAAGTTATGTGACTAACACACAAATAAAATGGAAATGACAGTTTGTATGAAATATAGTTCCCTGAATTTCAAATACATGTACAAATATAATGCAACTATGTAACTAGAATTTTGTTAAGCAAGTTTTTTTAATTATTATTTTCTTGCACTGATTTAAAGATTTTGTTTCAGATTTATTTGTGAGAAACTGTAATTGATACATTAAAACTTGAGATATCATTGCACCCTTGAATTGTCAGTTTATAGAAAAATAAAGTTTCTTCTAAAAATCTTTTTAAGAATTCATTTTATTTATATTTAAAAACATAACAGTTTGGATTGTTCTAATACCATTCTGATTATAAAATCAAACCATATTGTAGTAAAGATCTACTGCAGAATTTGTTTGTGTGATTTCATTAGTACATGTATATTACTTTACCCAGAACAGTGATAGAAGACCTCAAATATTATCAAATTTTTAATAATTAAAAGAAATGATGGTTAGAAACATTAACAGCATTAAGCCATTATGAATCATTACTATTTACTCCATCACATATCCAAAATATACAACTTGGGAATCACCCAAAAATAAAGTGAGACTTGCATTCATATACATTTGAGGTAACTGAAAGTCAGTTCAAGGGATTTTTACTTACATAACTGATGGTTAATTATTCAGTTAGATGACATTATTTTTAAGACATATTTTACCTTAATATATTTAAGGTAAAGTTTGCAACTTTTAAATTCAAAATGTGAGGTTGGCCATATAACCAATTGGTGATTCACATGGGTTGAAAGTTTTCTAACTGAAATGTGAATGAAACGATGGTTCATGTTAAATATTGTGCTCTGGAAATGAGAAGATAACTCCTTTTCAATATTAAGTAAATTTCTATCAACAAATGTAGCAACATCCAGATTTGTCTTGAAATTAAATTCACAAGTCAGAAGTCATTTTCAGTTGCAAGGGTGTAGCATGATCTGGACCTGCCATGTTCTAATATGAACCAAGTGGACCCTTTTTCTATTTTGTTTTTGCACCACCAGAAACTCCATATGTATAAACTTGAAAATACAGTGTGTAACTTAGAATTCTATCATTCAAATCAAACAAATTAAACCATTACCAGGAATATTTTTTATATATGTTTTAGTTCTGAAAGCGGACCATTTGCTTCAAAGTAGGGGTGGGGTGAGTGTATGGATCCAACGCCCCTGAACCTCCCCAGCCTGCACCTCTGAGTTGGCACTATACAAAATTATACATGTATATACTTTTGTAACATTAGTCTGTAAACCATCATTTGACTTAAATCTTATTGAAAGTGAATTCATTTGGGTGTGGTGTTTTTTATGAGCCGTTTTGCTTGTATTAATACTGTCATTTGCGATAATAACAATTTCTGATCTTGGCATGTGTCTTACTCTCAAACAATTTCACAAACACAAGTTTTGGCAATAATTTGAACTTTATATCTGATATAAAGTTGGTGTTTTATAATGTCAGACTGAATAAACATCAAACACATTTCACTAAAAAAAACTATTCTTCGTCTGACAAAAACTAAGATAGATAAAACATGGGTATTTGTTTTTTGGTGGCAAGTGGCATCGTCTTTTGTGTTTACATACATGTAATGTAATATTTTAATATTTAGCTTTTCAAAGAAATTTAAGTGTTAAAAATCAAACTTGATTCATTGTTGCATCTGCAGATAAGCTTCAAGGAACCCTCATGATGCAGGTAGATGAACTGCTAATTCGTGATTTTAGTAATGGTCTGACAATTTTGGAAAACTGCAATGTTTTTGAGGGGGGATTTATCCCCTAAAATGTTTATGGAAAATACTGGACATCAGTACAAGCATTAGTAATTTAAAAAACAAATTTAAATGATTTTTATATTAATTCTGTTCTAATGAAGAATGTAACATCCAAAATAAGAAAAGTGTTGAATCTAATTCAAAACATATATCTGCAAAGTGAAGAGTACAATTGAAGAATTGGCAAAACTGAGAGACAGTGATAATAGCAAGAATAACATCAAGATGCATAGCAATTTTAATGTTGAGTTAAACCAGGAAACAAGACATTAATTTTTCACCTCCAGCTGAAGTTGAAAACTGAATTACAAAAGAAAGATGGAGAGCAGAGGAAGAATTCTAATGCAAATTGTGGAATTGATTCATGTAAAGATTTGTGTGCAACTCCATTTACAAGAATGGGTTTGATTTATTTGAAATCCATTGGTTATTTATAAATCATAAGTGGACAAAATTTCTTTCTATTAATTGATAAACTATCAAAAAAGAATAGAGTTAAAATGGGTGATAAATCAAATTTACTACTAGCAAGGAATAATAAAAATTTTAAAAGTAGATTTAATGGCTATTTTATCTCGGTGGCCTGGCTGAGAGTTTAAAATAGAAGCCATTGTTTATTTGTTTTATGATCTAGTTTACAGACTTTCCCATCTTGCTAAAAAAAAAAAAAATTCTTTTTAAATATTTTGGTTTTTGTTTACAAATTGTTTTTTGAGAAACACTAAGATGTAAGTGATATTTGATCAGTTCTAAGAAATCGTGATAGAATATTTTAAATAGACTGAATTGTTTTATAGTTTATTGTATTCATGATTATTTGAATAATTTAGTTTTTCAGCATTTGCCAAACTTTCAATCACAATTTTCTCCATATTTAAAGGTCACTTACATTCTTGGTTTCTGAAGAAAAACAATTATTGTTTATTCTTTAATTATATATGTAATGTCAAAGGTAAAAAAAATCATCTAAAGCATAATTAAATTATATATTTTATTATCATGATGATTTGTGTTGGGAGAACAACAACAAAAAAATAATGATAATAAAATGCCAGTGTTTAAAAGTGAAAGAGATTTGTGCACAAGGTTTGAATCCAGCCATGAGTAATTTGTATATACAGTTAAACCTTTATTAATAATCCAACCAAGACAGTAACAACACAGGTCATGGTACAGAACCATAAAGCAATAGTAAGATAGGTGGCATTTTAATACGGGTCATGATCAGAGAATAAAGGTAGTCACATATGGAAGGGCGAAAATCTGTTCCTGAAAAGGGCGTGGGGGACGGGACATCCACCCCTGTCCTAAAAGTGGAGGAGACGGACCATCCCGCTGTCCCCCATCCACCCCCAGGTTTGATGCAATTATAGACACCTTGTGTACTTCGGTATGACTATATTTGCTCTAAGACAACATGGTAAAGTGTTACATTGATACCATAAAGAGAAATACTGGTAAAGATTATTATTTAGGCATTTTAATTTCAATTTTTCAAAGCCAAAAGCAGGGAGATAATAACATAGGCATCCTCCCCTGTCCTAAAATGGGGGGGGGGACATGTCCAGCTGGGATTTAAACCCATGCACGTAAGGCAGGTGTGTCATATGTCATAATTTAAAAAAATTAAAGCTGATCTATATACATTTGTTGACAGGTAGCTTCTTAACACATTATGAATTAAATTAAAAGGTATTCTGTATAAACAGGTGCCTTTTTAACACAAATTATTTAATATAAAAGTGTTTATCCTTATAGACAGTTGTCTGCTTAATAAAGGTGTTCACTAAAACGGTTATAGATATTTTAGTAAATATTATTGGCACTGACAAACGAGAAGCTTGTGTTACATGTAAACTTTGTATGTTCCTTCACATATTTGACACAAGCCACTGATATAATTAATTGTCAAGTTACTACAGACAAACACTTAGAGACTGACTGTAAACTTCCGTTCATTGTGCTTTCACTGGAGTGCTTTCTAGCGATGAGTAATTTCTGGCCGCCTGTGATGGGCTATGCGAAAAATCATTGGTGGTGCATATTTGCTTTAAACTGACAAGGCTGTCAAGAATTAGTTTATCATCTGTCATCTATGACAATCAGCATTTTCTCCAGCATGAAATATGAAGATTGTATGATCTCCGGGGCTTGTATAGTTTGTTCATACAGCATTGTAGAAAAGTGGGCAAAAGGGAGTCGATCAACTCATCTAATCTCATATCCTAGAGAAAAGCGGCCAGCTTCCCGAGCTAACGAAATTATGAAAATATCTTCAGTTCCTTTCCAATATCCCAACAATGGGAAAAGAAAATAGACTTTATTTAATGAAGTACAATGACTTGTCTGCTGCTTGGTGAAAGTGTGGGGCTTAAATTATAAAAATATATACGAATCCGCTTCTGCAGCCAGCCAGTGTTAGGAGAAAATAGAGTTTATTTAATGAACTTTGAGAGCATTGTCCAGCTCATCAAATGGTGGGAGATAGACACTAAGATGCATCACAATGGAAGTATTGACAATTCCTAGATAGTATGCAGTTGTTAGGGGTGGCCGGGCATTGCGGTTTGAAGCTTTTTCTTAATCTTGTCCATCCCATTGTTGTGTGTTTTCTCTAGATTAGAGAGCACTCAACAGCTCTCTGAAGTTTTGTTACTCATAGCAAACAGACCTGTGTAATTTGTCTGCTACTTACAAACTTTGTCTTAAAGTACCATTATCAGTTTCAGAATAGTATGTTTTAAAGATAATAATTTGTTTTAAAAATAATATCCTTTTTGTGGTAATAATAAAGTACTTAAAAAAAAATAAGTTTATGGGTAGAAATTCCCATTGTGCTAAGGAACTTGTAGCTAAAATGATACTAGTTCCCATAAAAAATCACTATATATAAAATTAAATTTGTAAGATTATAACTACCCAATATATATCGAGCAACTCAAAATCACAGTATATACACATAATAGATGTGCATGCTTCATAAATTTAATTATTTACACATAATAGTTTTGAATGTTTAAGAAATTTAATTTATTACACTTCATAGTTGTATATGTTGTAGAAATTTAATTATTAACACGTTTTAAAAATTTAATTATAAACAAATAAAAGTTGTGTATGTTTTAAAAATTTAATTATGTACATATAATAATTATTTTAGAAATTTAATTATGTACATATATTAATTGTTTTAGAAATTTAATTATGGAAATATGTTGTAAGTATATTTACATATTTTCATTGGCAATTGCAAAATATGTGCAAGAACAATATAACACTTCAAACAATAACAGATGAAAGAATTATGTACTACATTGTTTTCAATTATGTGGTGGTATTTAAATCTGTTGTATATGAGTAATTTATGTATATGTTTTTAAAATTATTGTTTGCGTGGGAGTTATTTTGATGTAAGACAGGTGTGGCATGTCAGCTAACATCACATCAGGAAATAATTGTTAATCTTTCTAAGTAGCAAGTAATGTACACTTCAAAGTCTATTATTTAACATTATTCAGTTTTGATGTAGGGCATTCTTTAAGTGTTTGTTTGCAATACAGAGCACAGATCAAGGTTAAACTCATTCAAAGTCAGTTTGTATGTTTTTGGCAAATTCATGAAAAATATATTCCCGTTTAAATGGTAATAAAAATTCTCATACACATTATGACTCAGTAGGTGCCTATACTATGAGTGGAATGCTGTTCAGGGGTAGAAAAAAGGATTGTTAATGCCATCCCAGCACATTAGTTAATCAGAGGCTATTAGGTGTCAAATGCATGGTATTTGTGACATGTGAAACCCTCAACAACTACATAGGATACTGTTTCTGGTTGATTGTACTTACATTTTGTGCTTATATACAATTAAGGTCCTGGGCATTCATTTCAGCTTCCTGTGTTGTCTGCCCAGGACAGAGATTAGTGTTAGTAGAAGAGACGAAACCTGCTACCACTATACTAATGCAGCTACTTTTACCAATAAGCATCAAGGGATCTTTTATATGCTCTATGCACCTGCTTAATTCAACTGCTCATAAAGCTAAATTTAGTAGGTTCTTTAAATTTAGGGTGGTATATAAGGTACTATGTTGCCAATTGAAAAGAGTAGTCTATGTGACAGTAAATGAGTTCTTCTGTAAACTATGTGATACCTAACAGTCACTGATTAAACTGTACAGAAGCATGTCTTTACAAAATATTCCATGACTTTTTAAAACTGTCTCACCTAATAGCAAAACAGGAAAGGATTGTTTAACGACACCCCAGCACATTGTTTATTCTGTGGCTATTAGGTCTCAAATATATCCATGGTGTTTTGTGATTGATGGTCTTCAGAAGAAATCCACTAACACCACATAGGCTAGTCTTTCTGATTAGTAGCAAGGGATCTTTTATATGCACTTTTCCACAGAGAGGACAGCACATAGCACAGCTTTTGATAAATCTTTGATGAAGATTTTAAACAGTGTGCTAGGATAGCATTTAAAAATTATTTTTCCTTTTCTTTGTATTACCAGATATTGTATAAGAAATAAAAGTTAACACGTCCCACTGTGATGACATTAACTACCATGATTCATTTACTGCTCATACACATATATAATATATATTCCTCATTTTCTCTTACACTCCACACTGTTTACTTACTTAATATATTCAGTAATTTATTTTTTCTCAGAGCATAGATTAGAGGTATCCCATGAGTCAACATTCTGTACAACAAAACATAAAAATGTCCGTGTAAACCACTTTCTTGCCTCTTTCCACAGGAAGTCATCAATAAACGTTGTTCCTAATAATTCACGCTTTGGCCACACTTAGGAAGCACTTTACTGCCTTCAGCTTGACTTTGATCCCAGGGATAACATAATTAATTCTCTCTTTGCAATTAACAGTTTCTTTTCCCACAGTACATAATCAATCTGAGACGTAATTCTTGGCTGTTTATTCCTTTTCTAGTGTCATAACGAGAAAACAACAAACATTAAAACATTTCCTGTCTATTAAGGTACGCCTGTAATTAGCCTATTTCAAACTATGTTAATAATAATTAATATATTTTTTTATGGACAAGCTGTGTCCTCTTAATATAGGTTTTCCAACAGGAAAGGTTGTAGATAAAAAAAGAAAGACATGAGAACCGGTCTACAAATCTACTAGCAGTAGTTAAAGATATATGTAACGAATTAGACTGGTCTGCTTGGATTTTTTTATTTGGTTACTTATGTCAAATGAATGATTCAAACACATTCATTATATGTGTATTCTTATGTTGTTTTCTATCAAAGATTCTAAAACATGTAAAGAGTTTTTGGTACTTTTTGGTAAGAAATAATAATTTTTCTGGTATTTTATTAAAATTCGAAGACAAAATATGTATTATTTTATTTATATTAACCCAGTCATGAACATGAAAGAAAAATTCTATAGCTTATAAGTATTATGTGCACCATAATCTTTTTTTTTTTATTTCCAATAATAATTGAGTATCTGACATGCAATTAACAAAAATAAAGACAAGATTTACCATTTTCTTGGTAGCTCACATTCTTTAAATACAAACTAGCTTATAGTTTGATGTTCAGCTGTTGATGTGATGAAACCGCTCATTACTGTGAGTACTGGTTAATGTGGTTGCACCCAGCATTTTGGGCTGTTGCTTATTAATTGCACAAAGGGTGATTACTGATGACTGTGACTATCGGAACAACAGCTGACAGGAAGTTATGTATTTTAATTTACACAGGCAGCCATTAAGCAGCTGGCATAATGAGAAAACATATGTTTATTGCACGCTCCATTCACCCAGTTCCACTAGCAGTTTGATAAGTCTAGCGCTAAAAGATAAGAGTTTTCTTACATGTTGCCGTTTTATTCACAGCTTATGTTCTGGCTATTGTTGGTGTCGAGTTTCGCAACTCCAGATAGTTTACTTGCCTGCAAAGTGCAAGAAGTTTTGTCAAGTGCGTAAGTGGAATGTGTGAGCTGACAAACTGTACACTTAGTGGCTTAAGTTTCTTCACATAGGAATACACTACTGTAGGTACAGTGAGATTGGTATAAACAAAACAAAACAAAAATAAAATGAAAGAATTATGTTTAACACCCCAGCATATTGGCTATTCAGCACCTATTAGGTGTGAATTTCACTTTTGTGACATAATGTAGTTCACAGAAGAAATCAGCCATTGCTACATAGACTACTCTTTCTGATTAGCAGTAAGTGGTCTTTTATATACATCTTCCCATTGACAGGACAGCCCATTCCAAAGACTTTGTTAAACCAATGATCGACCACTGGCTGGAACAAGAAATAACCCAGTGTGTGCTTTGAAAGGGATTCATCCAATGACCCATATAATTCTGCTTTGATTATTTATGGATACATTAGGCTATAATAAACTAAGTTTCAACATGTCTTTTCAGTAACTATTTGCAATGATTTAGTTTTGAAATATTCAACTAACCCATTGTTAGTGTAACCATGCTTTGAACAACAGGTCCCAGATCTACAAACGTTTTATTCTGTTGATTTTGTTAACTTTTAATGTTAATTTTAGTTGGTTTTAAGGGAAAATTTCAGTGTTAGTAGAATGTTTTGGTTCCACAGACTGAAATTGTCTTGACACTTGAATCACACCCCTTCACCAGCCTACAGGGGTGATGTTTACTAATCAGTGCATGACAGTGTTATTACTTCATTATCTAGTGTTCTGATGATAGATGCAGGAACCATGACAGAAGAATGGTGTGGGTATAACATGACATTTGATATGAAATGCCTCGGCACCCAGTGAAATTGGGTTTAGGCAGTGCGCTATGACAGCTGTAAAGAAGACACTCATTTGTCTTTGCATCTCTATTATTTTCTTGTCAGCAGCGACCATTATGTGATAAACTTGTGAAATAGGACATGTAATAAAGTTGCATTCCATTCCGCATTCATATTGATCGGCTTCATAAATGAAATTATCTATTCTTTTTTTTTTCTTGCATTTTTCCGACGCTGTGATAAAGAAAAAACAACCATAGCTTCTGACAAAAGCTCATCTTCTTCCATCAGTACAATAAGAGTGGTGAGTTAAGAAATAGTTGATAATGTCAGCTGTAATTAAAGATTTTTGCTACACGAAAGAGTTTGTATGGATTTCATTAGATCCTGCTGATTATTTGTGGGAAAGAATCGGACAGGGGGCCGTATTTACATATCGGAGAAGCAGCGCGGGCTGACAATAGAACATTGTTACGCAGCAAGTTGCAGCGCCTCAGACAATGGAATTCCTTCAGAAGGATTTGCAAAGTGTTGGAATCTCAATAATATTGAGTGATGACCTCAGTATTAATTTGAAGCTGGAGTGTCGTGCATGCGCGGCATGGAATAGCTTGTGTAATTCGACAACAATGGTGTCCTCTCGAATCTCTGCAGCGGAGAGGAATCCGAACAGTAATTAAGTGTTGGTAAACATGCTTGTCATCTTCAATAATACTGATATCATATTATTGATCAGCCGGCCTATTCTCTTTACAGTACGATGAATACTGTAAAACTGAACAGGGCTTTTGCAAACAATGTCCATGGTCTTTCATTTTAGATATGCTATTTTCTTTTAAAAATAGCACATTTCTCTGTCATGTATATTAATTAAATTGTAATTAACAACATTAATCAACATATTTTAATTTATTGCTGGAGAGCATTCTGGGAAAATGAATAAGGCATTTGAGAAAACTATCAATAGTATTCATTTAAGATTTGATATTTTCTTGAGAAAATAAACATATTAATATACAAAAAAAAAATTTTTTACATTTAGTTAATTAACACCATTACCAAACACAGTGTAATATACATATTTTTATTGATATATGGATATGGTACATAAATATTTACTATTCTGAAAATAGTAAAATAATAAAGCGTAACTGTGATAGTGGCACTTTAAGATTAGAGTTTGTAAATTGTACAACAGTTAGCTCTGTCATTCTTCTGCATTTGAAAGACTGAAATAAAATAGTAAAAATTGCTCATATAAACAATTGCTCACTAATACACAAAGTTGGTTTATTTTACTAAATAAGAACTAAAAAAATGGCCGAAATTATTTGAAATAAATATTTTAATATATGATCAGACACTTTAAAATATGTTTTGCCCATTCCATTTTGACTTCTCCTACTGTACGTCATTCTGCTTTAGAAACACAAACAAATTACAATGTCAAAGTGACCTGTATTTTGCCCCATGCTTCAAAGTACTATCTGAAAAAGTGACATAAAAAAACTTTTTCAAAAGATTTGTAAAAAAAGATATTTAATTAAAAATATGGTAACAGCAATATTGTTTGGTTTAATTAAACAAGTACTATTTCTCAGTGAAATTTGTAATATGTTATATTAATAATTATAACTATTCATATTAATTATCCTTAACTTGAAATCAAATTAAATATCAAACTTGTAATTGTATTTTTAGATTTAAAATTGTATTATATGACTCTCTTACAGTAATTTTTTCTTTTAATGTTAATACTGTTTTTCTGTGAACATCATAGTCTGTTACATTACATAGTCTGTTATATTACTAATTAACTTTACAACAGTAATTTGTAACAAACTAATTTATATGTGATCTCATATGTACGATGTATTTAAAATTCCCATTTCTATCGGCCTGAGACTTCATGCTTCCTAACACACACATCAAAATCCTTATGTCTGCAATATTTACTTTTGAAGAGTTTCGGACTTGTTGCTTGAAACAGGGCCTAATTAACAATTGACTTGTGTCCATATAGCTGGTATTTTCTCGTCAATACGGAAACCCCTCAGTCAATAATTTCCTGTGTTCAACATGTACAGTAGGCACTTGGCTATGAGAGACTCTAATATCACTCGGAGGTGCCGTGAGGGCTACCATCAACCTGTCACACTGCGTTAAAACTGGCACCAGCAAACAGCATTCCTTTTCTTCCTCATTAGGCCTGCAGTGCTTTACACCTACCCTTCACTACCTTTGGCACTGCTACTTTATAACAGTCACGGGTGCTTGCATCAAGAAGTTCTCTTCAACTCAGCCTGAACAGGATATTTTGTTTCAACAGTGAGTTTTGCTAACTTGTGAATGGATAATTCTGATACCAGTATCGTCTGTGTATTTAATATATATATTTTAATGGAAAGTTGTCAGATTTAATTGTGTCGATGTATACACTTTTTTATTAATTATTTTGTTAAATGTGTCATTTTAATTGGAGATATAACAAAAAAATATATGCCGGATTTATTTGTATGAATATTGGTTTTTAAAATCATATTTTCTTAAGGATTGACAATATTCATTCAGAAGAACTAATTCAGTGACTAAAGTTTGTATTACAGTACTGTTATCTGACTAGAGTTTGTGTAACAATGCTGTCGTCTTCGTCTTCATCGTTGAAAAACGGTGGTGACTAAGCACCACTTTTAATTAACTTGCCTGTCAAAGCGGCAGTGTCTCTGCGGTCAACACATTCTGAAATTAAAAAATCTGGAGTCACAAACTGAAAGATAATTTCACATCTTAATGCCTGTTGCATACATTTGCTTTATTTGTTCATGCACACAATAGAGAGAAGAAGAATTTTTCTATTAAATCACAACAAAGAACATTTGTTTTAATTGTTTGTGTGCATGAGATAGGATAAAGTATTTTAGAAAGAAATTGCAGCAAAGAACATTTACTTTATTTGTTTATGTGAGAGAAAGAAAGCATATTTGTTGTAAATCACCCAAAAGAATATTTGATTTTCTTCACTTAACAGGGAGAAGGATAAAGTATTTTTTGAAAGTCACTGCGAAGAACATGTGCTTTATTTTTCAAGAGAGAGAGGAAAAAACAATATTTGCTGGAAATGACTGCAAAGATGATTTAGTTTACTTTGCATGAAATAGAGAGAAAAAATATTTGTTGGAAATCACAGTAAGGAACATTTATGTCACAGAGAAAGAGAGAAAAAAGTATTTCCTTTAAATCACAGTAAAAAACCAACATTTGTTTTATTTCACACAAGAGAGAAAAGGAATGAATAGATATTAGAAATCACAGTAAAGAACATTTACTCTACATATAAGAAAGTGAAAGCTTATTTATTAAAAATCACAGCAAAGAACATTTATTTCAACAAGAAAGATAAAGATAAGGAATAAGTATATATTTGACAGTATATTTACAGTATAGCACATTTACTTTACAAGAAAGAGAGTGAGCACATTATTTGGAAATCAGTGCAACACATCACTTTAATTGAGATCGCCGCTTGGTGTCACTTGTGTGAGGATCAGCGGCTCGCGTGCTGCCTATTGTTGTTGGCACCAAGTATTGATGAGTGGGACTGATGGAGGCATTGGGCTCAAGCCGGACATCTCTTCAAACTGCTGCCTTCCCCATCGCAGCAGGCTGGGGCGCGTTCTTCTTAGAGCCTGCCGCTGCAACCACGACGCTGCCGTTCAGTCAGCCACTCTACAGGTAGGTGCTCCAGTCATTTACCTGTTGTACATTTCTTCACCTGTTGTATGTTGCTTTCAGTTAATTGTTGTTTCAATACAGTTGTTTATTTATGAGGATTTTAATTTTATTGATTGGGTTCTGTGATTACATTTGTAAAGATTTGTAGTTTCTGATTTGTGTTTTTCAGTTGTTTACCACTTGTTTATATGAGATGGGTTTTAAATTTTATTGATTGGGGATCAGACTGGAAAATGCTTGACATTATAGAGCTTTTTGTTTTTTGATTTTTTAATGTTATTTTTACACAGTTCTTTATTAACACAGTTCTTTATTGTTGGAGCACTAGTTACATGTATGTGATTGGCAAAACATTTATGTGGTCTATATTTTTTGTTTATTTGTTTGTTCATTTAGGTAGTTTCTTTTCTACCCACTGGTTTGTTAATGAGAGTGTTTAACATTTGATTGATTGAATAGGAAAACATTTACAATAGTGTTGGTTTTTTAAAATGTTAATTTGTTAAAACTGAATTAAAAGATTTGTTTTCTTTATAAAAGTAATTACACAATCTCAATTAAGTATTGTAGAATTTGAGTGGAACGGTACTTACAAATATTTCTTTAATAAATATGTATTATTTAACAAAAGAAATAGTCATATTTAATGATAAATAACAATTTAATCCATTAATTTAATTCAAAAGTTGTTTGTTGTTTTATCTATGATTAATTACTGATTCCAATTTTTTGTTTGCGACAATGAGTTCTGAAGTTGATGAATTTTGAAATATTTGTGTAAAAACTTAAATTTACTGACAACACGTGTTTTACAGTAACCGTAAAGTTTGTTTTTAAAAAAAACTATTTTTTTTAAAGAAAAACAAATAATGAATCAAACTACTGCTGTTTTTTGTTGTTATGCTCTGTGGCACTGTTGAGCATATTTCCAGATGTACATTATTTTATTACATTTAAATTTACTACAAGAAAATACTGTTTTCTTTTCCATTTATTTTATTAATTGGTTTTGTTGAAAAAGCATTATCAAAATTTCATAATTTATAAAGACCATAATCATTATTTCTTTTATATTATTGCATAATATACACTTTGTTTTTCTTGATATTTGTAAACACTATAGTTCTAATTATTATCCTAGAAAAATAGAAGTTAATTTCGTCTTGGATTTCAGTATTTTAATTAAATAAGGGAATCTTGTATCATACATTAGGTAGGGAATAACTATTAAGAATAACAGATATGAGTTGAATTTTTAATTTTATAAATATTTTATCAAATTTCATCTGTATTATTTTTTAATATCTTCCCTATATCATTTATTGTATAGCATTGTTTGATACCCCATAATTTTAATTTATTTTTAGTATCATTAAACTTTTAATTTCATTTCATAAGTTTATACAGCTTCGGGTCATGTCATTATCTTAATACACTTAAAATTATTACTTACAACTTCCGTTTCCTGTTGGGTAAGTACCAACAAGTATTGCCTTTTAAAAGATGTACAGATTATAGGCAAGTGTGATGCTTTAATTACTCTACATACCAAGTTTGTTACGTTATCTACGCAGATCAACCAGTTCACGATTAGTATGTCTTACAGATAGAGGAAAGATTAAATGAACATACTACATCATATCAACTCATTAGATCTTTGACCAGATGAGGCAAAATGTGTCTTATTACATCACTCTTTACAGATTATATGGTTATATTATTAAGCATACAGATGTCATCAGATATATATGATGTGAACTCTTGGAGTCATCACTATTTTGACAGTGGTTCATGAGGGAAAGCCATCACAGGTTTGCCACGTACTTGAAATCTGCCTTTTGTTTTGAAAATAGCAATGCTTTATTTAGGTGACATCGTCATATTTAGGTGGATGAAGTTAAAATAAGATTGTGAATATTATATTATGTAAATACATAGGACATGATTTTTATAGATGGTACATTAATGACACTACTATGTCACATAAATCTTTATAAATCTGATATATTAAAAAATATAATAATAAAAGTCTAAAAAGAACCCCCATTTTATGTTAAATCTTTGAGGTTAGATGACATAATTATTGTGTGAATTAGAGACATGGTTATGTTGTTAAAAAATTTCACATTAAAATATTTTGGGCTGGATTCTGAGAAGGGCATGTTTTTGACACATATCAGGTTTTATGAACATTTGCCACATGTAAATAATTCATCATCTTTTAGTGGTAAATATAACTTTAAAATATAACTTTAGCCTTACAAGAAATAATGTCCCTATCAAGATTTCTGATGTCATATGTGCTATGAAAACCATTTTGGATTTTAAAATTAGAACTAAAGATTCTGATACCAGCCGTTTTGGAATTTGATAATGACATCACTCAAAATGTTTAAGATGTGCTCATAACTATTAACAAAACTGTTGAAGTTATCTGCTACAGAAAGACATGCAATGATAAGTTGTGTGATTCTTTGTTAAAATGTGTCATTATTCCTAAATGCTGTTGTTTCCTGGTAATTTTCTTCTATTTTTTAAATACTTTTTAAATAAAAAAATAGTTAAAGTGGCAGTCCTCATAAACATGTAAAAATAAAACATTAGGAGAATTCTTGATTACAGAATGATGTTAAATTATTGGAACACTCTATTATAACTTTAAAATGAGGGTGCTACAGATAGAGCACTTCTCTCTTGGACTAGCCTTATGCAGATATACAGTTTTAGTAAAGGCTGTGTAATTTAGATTGTGTTTATTATATGAATGAGACTGATTATGTGTACATTAATGATGGTACCCATCACATAACTAGATCAGATGACTGGGTAGGTGAGTTAATATGATTTTGAAGGAAGTTTGACCCTGGCACTATCAGGGTTGGTGAAATGACAGGCGTTGTTGTTTGGCTGCAGACCAAGATATAGCAACTTAATGAGCAACAATTGATGTCAGAGCCTCTGTGTATCTTGTCAGTGGCATAGAGAAAGTTACATTTTGTTGCTTTTGTTTACTGGCATAGATAAGCTTATCTGTGCAGATAAGCCACAACAAGGTTTGTGCTTTCGTTGTACTATAATAAGCTTGCTTGTGAGATACTGCTGGGTGATCGGTTATTGTTCAGAAAGTGCCACTTGAGGCATGAAGGATAAATGAATATGAAATAGTTGGTTGTGATTTAAAGTGGTACTAGATATATAAAGGATAAAGGTGCTGGTCTAAAGAATTTTTAAACAAAGTACTCTTTCTGATTTTTATATATTCCACTTAAATAACTATCAAGAACCCTACATGAGCAATGGTGGTCCAGCAGTAAAATGTTGGACTCACAAGCAGATGACATTGGTTCAAAACTTGTTAGTGGCTTGTTCACACTTGACTACATGTCAAAATAACCAAATATTTGATATCCAATAGCCAATTATTAATAAATCAATGTGCTCTAGTGGCATCGTTAAAAAAAGAAGAAAAAAAAGAAGGAAATAAGCCCTACACAAACACTTTTTCTTCAAAATGGCATATAAATTAAAAAAAGAAAATCTTCAAAACCTTTTCCATTATCGTCCACTTTTTAAACATAAATTACATACACAAACACTAAAAGTTTCCCCTTAAAAGTATTCTTAGAAATTCACCTAAACCTTTACCATTTTGATGCAATTTAAAAAACCTATGCCTCCAAGTCATGCTAATATCAGAACATTGATGGGGTGGTGAAACTCCTATTTCCTATTTACAGTGATATATGACAGGATAAGGTGTAATATTGCATATACTGGAGAATTTGTAAAACATTGGTGTTACTAGTGGAATTAAGTACAGCAGGCTATACGTCTTTCTGGAAGAGTTTAGTGCTAAATAATTAGTATTTGTTACTGGTATTAGAAAATAAATAAGTAAAAAAAATTATCTCCATATTTTTACAAAGCCAAACCCAGTTTTACTACTCCAGTTTTATTTGTTTGTTTTCTTGCTTACCAACATTTTTCTGCTTTAACAGTAAGAAATTAAGTTGTTTACTTCCCAATGAATGTGAAAATAATTCACTGTTCTTAATTTTGTAATTTACATGCCTATTATACCTGATTAAACAGAATTTTATTTGACATAAACAAAAAAAGGTCAACCAAAATCAAGAATGATTTTTTACAATGTTATTAAACAAATAAAAGATATTAAAACAAATTCTTTGTGATAATTTTAAATAAATATTTTGCATGTTAGTTGGTAATTAATAGTTACTACGGTTAATTAATTCTCTTATGTTTGAACTGAGTGACTTGCAGTATGTTGGATTAACTTTGGCTAATTCAGCATCTATTTTTGTAGAGGCCAGGTTGGTCATGAGGTTCAGACGGTGAAGTATCAGATGCCAAGCAAATCAGTACCATGGGTTCAAATCACACTTTACACTGTTCTTATCATGTTTAATGAATATCTGACAATATGTTGATTTACTTATACTGACATTAAGTATTGTTATCATGACTTAATACATACTATTAGACATTTTGAAATATCTTTCTTTGTTCACCTGACACGATCATAGAACAGCCTTGAGATACTGAGTTAATGATGCAAAGCCATTTACCATTCTGATTGTTGCTAGCATCTGCACTGATGCATCTGCCATTCAGTAAAGACTGATACATTTAAGCAGAAACTTAATAATGTTATTAGATTTATCTTATAATGCCAACTATGAAAAAAACTATTAAATTTTATTTTATAAATGACTAACTGAATAAGAAAAACATCTGTATTTAAAGGCAAACATCTTCTAGTAATCACCTCTAATAAGAAGCCTCATGTCTTCAAGGACCCGATTATCTAATTTAGTAAAATAAAATACAAAAAATACAAAAAGTCATTTGTGTTTAATAAGAAACAAATTTTTGTTTCAATTTACAGTAATAGTGGTTTACTACCAGGTTTGTTATTCCATATAATTTTGTAACAAATTTGTGTCTAAATAAGAAATCTTTATTTCAAACAATATTCTTGTTATCAAATTTACTGTTGCAAAAATCATAAAGAATTAAGCAAAATGTCTTCCAAACATTCATTGTGGTATATTCTGTTACAACAGTTACTATAAAAAGAGTTAACTTTATGAAGATCACTGAAATGTTAATTCAAATGACAGAATTGTTGTCTTTTTCTAAAACTGTATCTCTACATTAGCCAGTCCAAGGGATTAAATGACAGAATTGTTGTCTTTTTCTAAAACTGTATCTCTACATTAGCCAGTCTAAGGGATTAAATGACAGAATTGTTGTCTTTTTCTAAAATTGTATCTCTACATTAGCCAGTCCAAGGGATTAAATGACAGAATTGCTGTCTTTTTCCAAAACTGTATCTCTACACTAGCCAGTCCAAGGGATTAAAAGACAGAATGGTTGTCTTTTTCTAAAACTGTATCTCTACACTAGCCAGTCCAAGGGATTAAATGATAGAATTGTTCTTTTTCTAAAACTGTATCTCTACACTAGCCAGTCCAAGGGATTAAATGACAGAAATGTTCTATTTCTAAAACTGTATCTCTACACTAGCCAGTCCAAGGGATTAAATGACTGAATTGTTCTTTTTCTAAAACTGTATCTCTACATTAGCCAGTCCAAGGGATTAATGACAGAATTGTTGTCTTTTTCTAAAACTGTATCTCTACATTAGGCAATCCAAGGGATTATATGACAGAATTGTTTACTTATTCTAATACTGTTTCTCTACACAAGACAGTCCAAGGGTTATGTAGGCAGTATCAGTATGGTCTACACACATAATTCACTGTCACAACAGTGATGCTAGTACGTGTTCATAAAAGGTGAGCCTATCCTACACTATAAATGTCATCTGTCATAGCCATGACCTCTAGTACTACCATGGTGAAATCAGAAAATTTGGACATGCATGTACATATTGTCAATCCCAGCTTCCTGTATACCATTCAGCATCTTTGTTAATTTAGTGACAGGTTTTATGTTGTCGGTTGCTTAAACAAATAGATATGTATTTAGTTAACATTCTGTATTGATTTTAAGATAAAGTAGCCAACAGGTTGGAGTTTGAAAAGGTGAGGGGTAAGACAAGTCTATCACTATTTTGTGATTTATAATTCTCTTGTGTTTTGGTCTGTAATTTGGCCATGGCTGTGCAGTCTGACAATTTGTCTCAGGACTTCAATGCATGGTTGTCAATCACCATTGACCACTGGGATTCAAGTTCATTGTCAGTTTTCTGTCATCCATTTTCTGAGCGGCATGTATGTCATGACTTGCTTAATGAACTTTGTGGTTGCCTAAGTTGGCTTGCTTGCAACCATTTTCATTGTTACTCAGTTCAATTAATTATTCATGTGTGATCAGTCAGGTTCAGTGGTCCTTAACTAATAGTAAATATAAAATCTTGTTCTGACACAAGTTTGTTTTTCTGGAAGTCATTTAATTGTGATCTGATAACTAAATGACTTACTTGAGAATCATTATCCAGACAACTTTAAATCTGTTAAAGTCTTTCAGTTTTCTGTAATTGGAATATCTTCCTGGAATTCTGAGCACATATATTCTGTTGCTCTTACACATATTTAGAAACAAGAGACCCTCTTGTTTGTGGACTATTAACTTATTTGTTGCTGCATTCGTAATCAAAGAGGAAGGGGTCTTTTAGACAAAATTACCATGATTAGCTTTTTTTTTAATTTAGTTTCTAGACTTAGGGAATCTCAAGAAATTATGCAGTGACATTTGTTTGAACTCACAAACTAGTCAGTGTACTGCTTCAGTGCCAAAATAATGAATTATAGCCCCCCAAAAATGGTACTGGAATTAGCAGAATATATAGTCCACTTATAAGAAAATAAAACAAATTTGATACTCACAGTTAAAATTGATATGTGTTCTGGAAAGAGATGTCTCATGGGGTGTCTTATCTCATCTTCAAAGTTCATACAAACACCTGTTAGCTTTGTCTGTATCATATATAAATATAATATTTTATATAAATGTATATAAAAGAATTTAATACTTATTTCTAGGAATTTGTCATTTGAAATAATATTATTAACTTTCAAATTTTTAAATAAGTTGATCTATTGCACATGTATGAATTATGAACACCAAATTCCCAAACTGTTTATTGCATTCGACTTGTTTATTACTTTGCTAATATTTTGGATTATGCTTCAGTTCTTTTAAATCGATTGGCAAAAAAAAAAACCAAAACAAAGAATATTGAAAGATGAATGCAGCTGTATAAATTATGGCCACTGACAACAAGCGAACACGGAGAAGGATGGAAGAAAAAATGTGACAGCTACAAAACGTGTATATTTATGAGACTGCAGCTGAGATTGGAGTCTAGTGAATTGTGTAATTCAACAGCAGAGAAAAATGACCTGTAACATATTTCTCCTGTTGTGGATCATTATGTGTTTGCAAATCTCCTGATGGCGTCAATATTTTAGTTAGCTCGATTAAGATCATCAGCGTGATGAATAGACGTGAAATGCACATCATTGCTCTCGATGAGCCCACAAAAGACGTGCGCGAAAAAAAAGTTGTAAAATTTTTCAATCACTGGCCTCGCATGCAAAACATTTATGTCGCGGTTTGTATGATTCACTTCAGCTTGGGGGATTGTCTCCATCAGAGCAAGGCCCGTTCAATAATTGCATTTTTCACAGTCTCCAACCTTCGTACACAAACGTAATAAATCAGAGCTGCTAATTGCCTCGCAAACAATAGCCTATCTATTTGGTGGCTGAGATGTGTGTATTGGAATGTCATTTGGGTATTGATTGTAATTTCAGATAATAGCATGCCTGATGAGTCAATTAAATTGCATTGTGTTGACTCGGTTTGTTGATTGTGTATTCATCGGAAGACAAGGCGCATGTCCTCCTCATTGCAGTGTTGCGAATCAAACCCATTGTTACTGTGATCCTTCCCAATCTGTATTGATCTCACTCATCTTGAAGAGTTGGGCCTTCTTGAGGATACAGTACCTCATCACGATGGAGCACTCACTCTTTAACTGTTGATTAAACATTAGAAATCTTAACTGAGTGTTGTGACCTGATACCAGGTTTCTTCTCCAGTATGCTTTCTTCACTTGTTACATTTACTAAATTTAGTCTTACCCAACAGTTGTAACATATAGCCTGGTTTCTTCTCTGATTTGCTGTTTTTACTTGTTACATTTACTAAATTTTGTCTTACCCAACAGATGTAACATACAGCCTGGTTTCTTCTCTGATTTGCTGTTTTCACTTGTTACATTTACTAAATTTAGTATTTCCCAAAAGATGTAACATATAGTCTGGTTTCTTCTCTGATTTGCTGTTTTCACTTGTTACATTTACTAAATGTAGTATTTCCCAACAGATGTAACATATAGCCTGGTTTCTCTGATTTGCTGTTTTCACTTGTTACATTTACTAAATTTAGTCTTACCCAACAAATGTAACATATAGCCTGGTTTCTTCTCTGATTTGCTGTTTTCACTTGTTACATTTACTAAATGTAGTATTTCCCAACAGTTGTAACATACATCCCGGTTTCTTCTCTGATTTGCTGTTTTTACTTGTTACATTTACTAAATTTTGTCTTACCCAACAGATGTAACATACAGC
>JAULBS010043821.1:0-23744 GCA_032355785.1 Symmetromphalus regularis
GTATAGTGCAAATGAATCATCTACATATATGACTAGTGTTGGAAAAGGGGGGGGGGGGCCGGGGGCAGGGGGCCCTGTAAAAGGTGTCGCACCAGCACATTTTTTTCCTCTCGAGGGCCCTGCAGAAAAAAACGAATCCCCCGAAAATAAAAGAAAAAATCCAAACAGAACAAAAACAATAAAGACAACCCCACCAAAAACTCCTAAACATAAAAAAAACCAAACAAAAAATAAAAATATATATACCCCCCCCACAAAAAAAAAACCCACAAAAAAAACCCACAACAACAACCCACCAAACATTCGATGTGATTTACTCGAAATTTATTTTGTCTGAGTACAGACCACTGCTGCTTTTATACTGTTTTCTCAAGGTCAATAATTTAACGTACTAATCAGAGCAAGCTGTTGTTAAGCACGTCTAGTTACATTAGTTTCTTTTCTCCCATTGCACTCTGTCTTATACACAGATAAGGTAATGAGAATAACTGTATTGTAGAGATCTTAACTTACAAAACACGTCTCGATTGAAACTGTATTCCAAATCAAAATAATAGAAAAAAGAAAAGAAATATCGATGCACCACATGCACTATTTATTTTGCACACGTTTGCATGTTTTGTAGCTACAGCAAGCAAACGCAATTCGACATTATTTTGACGTTTGCTAAACATTAAATAAAATGTAAGTTGACAGTGAATGAAATGTTTGATCATTTATTCTGTGGATCTATTTTTGCAAATGGACAGCACTGCACTGATGTGCAAGTTTGATCGGTATAGTTCAAAGAGACAAATTTACTAATGGAGAATAAATCCAATAGGTTGTTCCCGGAGATGACAAGGCGACAGTCCGTGCTTTGATATTGATCACACGTCGAAAACAATATCGTGTATAATTGATTAACTAATTACTTAGGTTTGTCTTTGACACAAACTGTTAAACATCAGCGGTGATTCTTTTCCCCCCTTTTTGTGAGAAACATACGCCTACTACATTGATGTTTTTCAAGAAGAATTGTCATCAACAAGTGTTTTATTGTTTGAGAATGTGTTGTAACTTCATCGTCTACTGGGACACTGCATGTCAGTGTTTGGTTTGGGCTAGAATAATGTTCTCAATTTTATAATTATAGTAGGCCCTATGACACTAACATCTCGTGTGCTGTTACTTTAAGAGTGTTTTCTAACTATATCACGCAGGGTAATGGAAAACCACCATCCGACAGTCCCAGTCTGTAGATACTTGGTATAGGCTAGTAGGATATTGTATTAATTTTTATTACTGTATTAGCTCCAGCTTATTGCAAAGCAATGACTTTAATGCTTAAGCACGTCTTCTAAAAGCACCATGCGAAGTCTACAGAAACCGTCAGCCTTCAGTTTCGACCTCAAATACTTGCTTTTGGCTAGCAGCACATTTAAAGCTTTATTTCTACAGTATATATCAGCTCAAGCTTTGTGGATAACTAGTGACATCGTAATTGACATTAGCGTAGTGGTAGAACATCAACAAAAAGCTTACTATACGATTAATGCTCTCGGTAGATGTTGAAAACATTTCCACACTGGAGCTGCGGTTCACCGCAATGGTTTTGACAGCAGTTGCGTCACAATGATTAATCGTACCTTTCATATAAGGGAAATTGAATGTGTACATCACAAGTGGGCCTAGGGCTTTTGACCGTTGTTCTTTATGTTGATACATAATGATGATAATTATTACCTTTGATACAGACGAATGACTACATGAAATGGAAAACACCCCGCCATCGTATGATCGATTCCAAGACTCCAGAACCGTACCCTCCGAGGTGGCTGGGTGGCAGTTGCTCCCTCTGAGAATTCACTTTTTTACTCCAGAAAATAGCAAACACATCTCAGTGTTTAATTTGTATAGTGTTTGATTAAAAATTGTCCAGATGAGCATGTCCACTTAAAAACTTCGAGAATGCTTCACGTCCTCGGACGAGTCACATAATTTGTTTATAAACAGTAGTAACCCTCCTCCCTTAGGATTTTGACCAGTGTAAGGCATTGGTTTCTTATTATGTTCATTAACGCGATTGAGTACTTTCATTCTGCGACAGCCCATCCGTGAGAGTACATTAATTTCTATTATAAGTAAATCATGTTCTGAAACACTGTTAAAGGCATGTCCTGCTGACTGGAAAGGATTGGCTGTTTAACGACACCACAGCAATATTGTTTTTATTCAGCGGCAATTAAGTATCAGACTTATAGTGTTTTACGACTCATGGTCTTTAGAGGAAACCCGCTACTGCCACATAGGAGGCTACGCTTTCCGATTAGCAACAATGTATCTTTTATATGCTCTTTCCCACAGACAGGATAACACATACCAGGCGCGAATGCAGGATTTCTGAAAAGGGGGATCCAAATGGGGGGGGGGGGTGAGGATGGTTAATTTCCCCGTCATTCCAACCCGAAAAAGGGAGGGCCACGGCCGCTGCAACCCCCCCCCCCACCTGGATCCGCTACTGCATATCATGGCCTTTGGTTAAACCAATTGTGGACCACTTGTCATTGTTTGATACAATGAAGAGAAGCCATATGGAGTACTCACTCTGGATTAGAGCCGGTATCGAAAATAAAAATCCCATGCCACCATTTTACAGTATTTTTCTCGCAAATTACAGCCACACTGTCTTTATGTAATCCTTATCGACGACAAATAAATAATGCCTATTAATAGCGTGATTTTCCGTTTAAATTTCAGTATACTAGCATAAAATATCATCACTGTTTTCTTAAAATACAATATACCTAATTGGCCGTGGATAAGGGGTTTAATACTGGACTGGTGGAAGGGACTCCGAGTGCTAACGATCCACGGGTCAGGGGCAGTGCCGGATTAACCATTAGGCAGACAAGGCATATGCCTTATTGCCAGCCAAAAATTCGGGCCACAAAAATGGACAAGCAGTTTGTCATGCATATATTCATACACTGCAAATTGTAAAGACTAAACTAGTTTGAAAGTAGTTTCTATTCACATTAAATATCTGTCTTTTCAGTATTATATTTAATCTTAACTTACTTTCGACCACTGCCTTTTCAGTATTAAATGTTTTAATACTATCTTTCGATCCCCATAAAATTCATTGATCCGCACCTGGAAACAAGATATGAACAAAATGAAAAATTGGTATAAGATGTAAAACCTTCCATTCATTCAGACAGGCAATTATGCTCATACTTATTATCACATAATGTGAAGTGATAAGGAAGAAGTGTTTGTAATAGAAAGTTATAAAGCCTTCGAAACTGTCATACCGTATTGACATTTTAATTACTGCCCAACATGCAACAGAACCCATAAACTCTTCATTCCACAAAGCCAGTCTTAGGAGGTTGGCAGTCCTCCTATAAACGGACACGAAGGGATGGAGTTATCTTGTGTCGTTCCCGTATTAGTCATACTTGTTTAACTCATATTTTTATTCTGAATAAGGACCCTCCACCTCAGTGTGAGCAATCTCAGTGTAGACTGATGGTGCGTCATATTTTGGTAGAGTGTCCTCACCTTGCTCAGGTTAAGATATATATTTTTGATAGTGAGGGTGTGGTGGAATCGTTTAGGTTCCATCCACAACTCATTATTAATTTTTTATCATAAATTTATTTTTCATTATTAATTTGTATTTACCATTGTTTTTATTTACTATAGTGATTTTTTAAAATTATAATCATATGCCCCCGTGGTTCCACCACTGTTCTTTAAAGACTTTTCGAACATTAGTGTTTGCTTTTATGATGCCTCTCAACGTGGCTCGGTCAGAATATCGCGATAATGGCCATTTTGGAATATGATAATGAAGATACGCTATTTGTGTATAAGATACATATAGCCATTTGCACAACAGCAAAAATAATATTTATTGATAAAAAAGAAAAGAAAAGAAAAACATATGATGATCTTTTATATATATTATACTGCAGACGATGTTGTTTTCCGGGTACTTGTGTTTTGACTTGTGAAATAATTTTTAAATGGCTAAAGTAGCAGTCCTCATAAAAATGTAAACATAAAAAGTTATGAAAATAATATTAATTTTATGTTAAAGTGTCTTTTGTTATATTTGTGTGGTTAAATTACTGGACACCAAATAATATACCATGAAATAATTCTATTTAGATAAAGGACAAAACTAGCTATGTTAGCAGAAGATTTGTGATGCATTTTTCTATTTACGAAAACAGTTCTAGTACAACAATTGATTGTTGGAGGTGGTTAGCCACCCAATATCAGGACCGTAGGAACGACTTCACGGGTTGCAATGGCAAACATTAATGTGTAAAAAAAAAAAAAAGCTCACCGGAATTCCTACGCCCCCTAGGGCCACCATTATAGACCACTTGTGTACTTCGGTATATTTGCGCTTTGGTTTAAAGTGTTATTTTGATACAATAAAGAGAAATACTGGTAAAGATTATTATTTAGGCATTTTAATTTTAATTTCACTGAACTTTTCAGTTTTTCTAAGCAAAAAGTGTGGGGGGATAATTATATAGGCGAACCCCGTCCAAAAAGTGGGGCGGGGGGCGTGTCCCCCAGTAACCCCCGTGATTTACGGGCATGTAGGGCTCTGAATATACACTCATTAGTGGTGGTGCCACTATCTCTATAACAATTATGACAATCATGTGTAGGAAGGACTTTAAAGTCAGCATTAACTGTATTTGGTAGTTTGGTTTTCATGACGTCCATTCTTGTAGAAAAAAAAACATGGAGAAAGCGGCAGTGTTTTGTTTAATTTTATGGTGATTTTATTTTTCAATGGATGAACTAATTCGTGGTACTGTATTTAACTGTTTCGCCTGTCAGCTGACAATGTTAAGAATTGAGCTGCTTTAAGCTAAAGAATGGCAGTTAGCACGGCGGGTGTATGATTAAATTTGGAACCAAAATAATTGAAAAGGAACTATATGTCCCTCCAGCGAAATACAAACAGTTACTGAAATGGAATAATAAAGAAATTCATGTCTATTAAGAAATCCATTGAGATAATTTTTTATTAGTCCAGTAATGTTGATGTTTTCGTTCAGTCTGGTACGGTGGCACTGTTAATGCGTATTTAAAGGAAAGGAATATGTAATGACATTTCAGATCACTATTAACAGTTTAATAAACGGCTTTTGTAGGTGTAGTACATATGACTTTCGCCACGTATGGTTTGCATGATAACACCAGATGTGTCTATAAGTGAAACCCGTGGACATTACAATGATAACCTTTTCCATTACAAGCTAGAATTCTGTGTGCACTTCCCCATGGACGGGATGGCACGTAACTAAGATGTGGACCACTCGATGGAACGGGAAACACCCCAAAGGATCAAGCGAACATTAATTATGGTCCACGTCCTGTTACTCATTTTTTTTTACTATGAGAAATAAGATATATCTCATCACGCTGGTCATACGTATAATGATTATACGGTGGAGTACAGCATATGCGGTTTAAATAATGAACACGAAAAAAGAGCTAGGTCAGATAATTTAAAAAAAATGTATTGATCAGTTACTTATTATTATTATTTTTTAATTCTGCTATTTTATCGAGTGTTGGGTAATATATATGTGAAATGTAGCATGCATACTGACAATAATGAAAGCATAGAAGCAGAAAGTTGTGAACAAGACTTATTGTGAATGACAATTATTTCTATCATTCATTAATTCTTAATTATATAGGTTTTCAGAAATGTTAAATTAATATATATATTATAACAGCAACATCATTTATATATAAAATAATGCAAATATTAACAAGTTTTAACCATGGTAGCTAACTATATTATTCAGTTAACTTAAGTGGTTTGTCTACAAACTGCATAACGCTTATGCGGAGCTGTGTACAGTCTTCTGCGGTGATGCTCATCTATTGAGTAAAACTTTTGCTTAACACTCTGGATGGAAGGGGGTCAGGTAGGGGGTGTGTGTGTGTGAGGAATTTGAGCAAGCTACTTATTCGGGCAAGAATGAAGGTGACGTTCAAGCAAATTGAGCAGCCCGATAAATGTATCACCATGTACATGTATTTCTATAATTGTTTTCGCAATATGAACGTGTGCATACATATAAATGTGTAATTGACGTCGTTATCGAGATTTTATCACTGTATTTTAAAACACCAAAACACGAACAAAATATCTCTCCACTCCGCCACTCCCCCCCACCCCAAAAAAAGAAAGGCACCTTGTACGCCTAGGTAAATAGCTATTTTCCTAAAACTAATAGGATTTGACTGGGATGCAATGCAACTACATACACACACACACACATACACACACACACATGTATAGACAAACATTTATTTAGACACACACACACACACACACACATATATATATACATGTATATACATATGTATATGCATACATACATACATACATACATGCATAGATACATACATACTTACATACACACACACACGCACGCACACACGCACACACATATACATGTATATACATATGTATATACATACATACATACACACACACACGCACACGCACACACACACACATATATATACATGTATATACATACACACACACACACACACACACACAAACACACACACACACACACACGCACACACATACATACATACATACATACATACATACATACATAATCGTAGCAGACACAAAAATACAACTCAAACTTTCACATGGTCTGTTAAAAAATAATTTTAGCATATGCCAGTTTGTGTTTTCTAACGCTTGTAAACAAATATAAATAACCGCTTGGTGAGATTTGTAAATCTGTTTTGTGGCACGGAAGATACACATACCCCTATAATATGTCTGGGCCTACATTCTCAGTTATCGTTGTGGTTCAGCGGATACCCAAACTGCAATGTTACTACTGAAATTTGACGTAAATACATGAAACAACTATTAGACAAACAGTATTAAACACCGCACAAGTCTGTACTCATCACCGCATAAGTATGTATCCAAAATATATTTCAACCGCACAATCATTACAGCCAAAAAAATAATTTGCCCCAACAAAAACAGTAATTTTACTATTTTTCGTTGTAGTCATGCATTTGATATTAATAACCAAATACAATGGATAATAAATGAAAATGTTTATCATGTTTTGGTAAGTAAGAAATAAAGAGAAATCTGTCATTTGATCATGTTAGAGATGAAATCGGTAAAGAAATCCTTTTTTTTTCTCTAAATAATATAGATATTGCTTCATTTATTTAATGCAGGAATTTCCAAATAAATCTATTTAAAAATGTATCGTTTGCTTGATAGAATCGCCGGTATATATCGTAAATATATATCTGAAATAACTAGATATTTAATAATTTGCATGGGTCGCCTGAAAAAATGTGCACCGCGAAAAAATACTCTACCGCATACTCATTACACGTATGACCAGCGTGGTCATTATGGGTCTCGTTTCTTTTCATTACGTCACATTGAGCTGCACAGTTTACAAATGTTGTGAACAGTCTTTCTTTCACTTACCAAAGGCCGTGGTCTGTGCTACCTTATCTGTGTAGTGTACATAAAATATCGGATCAGTCTCGGTATTGTAAATTTGACTGTACTTAGGGGATTACAACAATAAATCTACAAGGGCTGAGCCACCGACAAGCGCATTCTCAATAGCCTCTCCAACAATAAATCTACAAGGGCTGAGCCACCGACAAGCGCATTCTCAATAGCCTCTCTTCATCACTTGTACTATCAGTGGCGGTTACTTGGTTTACTAAAGGCCTTGGTTTGTGCCATCATGTCTGTGTAGTGTATATATTATAGTTTTCTGCTTGTCGGTAAAAGTAGGGAAACTTTATGGAACTTTGTGCTCTAAATACTGATTACGAATGAAACTTATATGCATTTGTTATACTAGATCTCATTTTCATATCACGCAAGAAATTTTAACTGAACAATGACATAAGGAATTCCATGTAGTGGATAAACAAAATTTCAAGATAGGAATTCTCAGTGGGACAAAAAACATGGTATAAAATGTTTTTGCAGCTACAAAAATATTCAGAAGCTGTAGGCCCCAATAATTCCCCCATAAATATTGTTTTTTAAATTCATTGTTGAATTATTCTCTGGCAAATTCTGATATTCAAAAAGTAAGCAGCCCTCCCCAATATAAATTTTGTTCCGACGCCCCTGACATGATTCAAGCTCCCAGCGTCTAAGTTTGCCTCAGCATTTTTCCTTCTCTTGCTACGCCTTAGCTCATGGTTTTATGCAGTTAAGCATCCTAAACTATAGCTTGAGTGCAAATGAAGAAGAATGATACAATAAATAAAACAAAGCATTTATTTGAGAAATACTCGTTTATTTGAATATCAAGAAACAATAACTTGAAGATAAAATGGTTGGCTATTCTCATAATTTTACAATGAAACTCTACAATAGTTGTCACGTGACTGTGCAGATGTCGACATCGATGTCTCAAACAAGTTGTATATAATAATATATATAATATAATTGTATGTTTAATATTCGTATAAATAATCTATGTACATCACAGATATATACCCAATGTAATGTCACTGAATTTGCATCAAGTAACGACTTGCAGTGAAAAATAGCTAATTTCTGGGGTCTCGTTGTACAAATAGGGAAAAACAAAGTACAAAATATGTTCTAAAAACTTTCTAACAGCTAAAATACTTTGAAGTCAAATGCCTGCAGCCTAACAAATGTGTATGGGAAATTTTGAATGAAAAAAAGCTTAATCATTTCAGGTGTATAGCCGTTATGCCAAAACCAGGAAATTACAGGATTCTATCTTTAAGTTAAACCTATAAGTTAGATCCTTGTAATTGTAGGGTCACAATTAATTTTTATGTTTGCAGAGAGGTGAAAAATAAAGACTAGAAAAACAATACATATATCCCTTGTAAAGTAAAATATAGTTTAAATAAATAACATTTTTTTCATGCTACTATAAAGAAACAATTTCTTGATGTATAACAAGTGGACACAAAACAAAGACAAGTGCATGGTATATACAGTGATTAATTATGCTAAATTAGATGCACTTGCACAGTCACGTGATCTGCAGTAAACAAAAGAATTGAGCAAAATCATCCATTGCACACAACAGGAAATAACGTAAGCAGAAAATGAAGGCATACTGCAGGGTTACCTGCCCCTGACGTCGAGTCCAGTGACTTTAAAAGAGATTTTTAAATACAAGTCAAACCAGGCTTTCAAAAAAATAAATAAATAATTTGATCCAGTGATTTTATAATTTCTAAATACATGAAATTGGCCCTCGAAATCTGCGATGGTAGTCAACAGTGCAGTCCCAAAAAGCTGTTGCAAAATTGATCTGCAGTGACATTTTTATCATTATTGAATATTTACTTTGTTATTATTTGAAATAAATTGCCGTCGCAAGATGATCTCAATTTCAAGGGATGTGAAATAGCTGGAGCAATTAAAACAAAACAGAATGGCAACAGCTATGAATTAATATTTCATGGACTAATCTCTCTTAGCATCTAATCGTAATAAAAATGTAACAAAAAACAAATGTGGCAGATATTTAGCTTTTTCATCACAACCAGTTTGTATTTCCATTTTCTTCATTGTATTGAAAATAAGAATCTGATGAAATATTTGCCCTTTTCAGGGGAACACACACATTCAATTTGATAAGAGCTCGTATTCTTAATAATTCTACACTTCACGGTTCAAGATAAATACATTGTAAATATATACACATGTAGCCAATTTCATAAAAGCAATCAAACATGATCAAATATATAAAGACAAGTTTAAACAATAAATCTACGTATGACATCAAAACAGTTACTACACTGTTAAGTGGGCGACATCAAATGATGCAATTTGAGGGTTGATACTGTTTCATAAGTTTAATATCAAATGAGTTCACACACAAGGTTACCCGACATGATATGAAATGATATAACATAAAAGTTGTCGTTGATATCTTAAAATTATAATAATTTACTAATTTCGAATATCTTTTAATAATGTCATTGTTAGACTTTCATTCTTATTTTTTTTAGTTTTGATTTTAACAATTTTCTTTCTTTTTTCCAGAAAGAAAGTCTTTTAAATTTTTTTTATCTTTGATTGTTTTTATCAAAGATAAAAACAGATGTAAGTTTATGGTTTTACAACAATTTGTTACGACGACAACGTTAAATTAAATAATATGTAATAAAATGGTAGTAAAATCGTTGGTGTATAGAGATCACAGATGAACATTTTCTTGTTCCGTCGGCCAAATCTCAAGCCTAGAATAACAGTGTTCTAGCGTATTAGGTTTTATGTACAAGATAAAAACCTTTTTCATTCGGTCCCAAAAACAAAAAAAACAATTGTGGTGAAACATATTCTTTCATTAAACCTGGTATTAAGACCTAACAAATTAAACGTTTCTGTCAATTTTTTTAGGGGTAGTTATTTTTATTTAAGTGGCTATAAATCTAAGGTATATATGCACCCAACCAAAAAGAAAGTGTGCATATTGAAATATTTTTGTTTCATGGGGTGGTCACAGTAATGATCCATTGGCAGAAAACGTGCGCAATTTGTGATATTACTGCACACCTCCTAAATGGTGTGGTTATCTAAGTCCAGAATTTCTGCCATGAAAGTAGTCTGGTTTATGAAATAAATGACTACTGATTACATGCATAGTTTCCTTTTTCATTGAGTATACTTGTGTAAAATGCTTGTTGAGTTATAAACTACCTATTTGAGATAATTAAACTATTTTGTAAATGTCTTTTATGATTTATTATAAAATATAGAAAACTGATGCATTTGTAAATTTAACACAATATTAAAATCCATTAGTCTCCATTTTCTAGAAATGTTTAAGTGTGCAGTGAACAATTGTGATGTCAGTAAGGTCCTGGTTTTGAGTTTATTTCGCCACGTTCAGTTGGCTGGAATGTGGTCTGTACAATCGTTGGTTTATGAAACCCAGACAGAGTCGCCGACACACACACAAATATACAAATAGTAATGCAACTCTTCTAAATTAAATATGTAACTCGACAATAATAAATGATAACTGACAACAAAAACTGTACAATCTGACAATAACAACAAACTATAAAAACTCTAAATGACTGTGACAAATTTCTGGTATCAAAGTATGCTTTCTAATCTCTGTCAATAAAACAGTATTGTCTGCATGTAAGGCCAGATATTTTTTGGATTACGAGTCCACAGACATGAATTTTGATGGAATGGAATACAAATGAAATCGCATGTTAAGACATTTTTATTTAAATTTTTCCACAGTGCACATTGAAACCAATGATATTTATGGAATAGAATAATTAAATAAAAAGATTAGTCTTGGATATATACATATTTAATCAAATACTTTATCCACAAAGTCCTATTTAATTTTTGGAATGTCTGTTGTAAATCAATCAATAATGCTACATGCAGGCAATGTGTGGAAATGGAATTAAACTATACTATAAAAATTAAACAATTATTTTTATTCCATCTGATTCTTGTTTCAAAAACACGTAATCCAAAAAATATATAAGAATTTCATATTATAGTAAAATTTTGATTAATATTACATTTAGTAAGAAATGTAGTTGTACTCCTTGAAACATTTTATAAATTTTTAAAATAACAAATTTTAAATAGAAACCACAATATGGTATTTAATTTATTTTAAAAAGAAAAGTTTTTAAAATTAGAAATGTTGTCGATAACTGGTACAAAGTCTGACCCATCATACCAGCCATGGACATGTTCAATTTTAGATTTTAAAAACTATGAATTACACACAAGCTACATCTATGCAAACTGGTTATATATTTCAACTGATACACTGTAAATACCACAAAACACAAATATATACCCTGGTTTATTTCAATTGCTACAGGAGAGATTGCAACAGAACCGGCAATAATATATTTTACCCTGTTTCGGGGTGTCTTTTAGCACACTACAAGGAAACAATGCATACAAGTTGCCTGATAATATAATTAGTCACAGCCAATAAATTCGCCTAATTCCATCGGGTAGCATTTCACAAGTAACACATTACACATAGCTATTTCTATATCAAGAAAAATTGAAAGCAAAGATATAGGACACTTAATTTGTAAACAATTTGGGCAAAAATACAAAATTGTTCTTATAAATGGCACCAAATTTCTAAAGGCTTTTTTCTCTTCTGAAATTCATGTATCAGCAGAATAAACATCTGCAATTACGTTTGGTGTTTCATGTTGGTCATAAAGAAACATTTCAGAAACTATCAGAAATGTAGTACTAAAGATTGCACTTCAATATATCCTGGAAATAGTAAAAGAAATGTTCAAATATTTGATCAGTATTGCATGTTTGTGCTACGTTATGAAGAAAAAGTTGTATTACGATTGCACACGTACATGTATGTACCCTGTAAATACTATATTCCATAAGGCATCATGCAAACACAACTATAGTTCAAATTGGTACATGGATTTCACACAGTATAATAAAACATGTTAAACCAACATAACCTGTAACTGTCATGGCAACCATAACGTATAAGGATTTCTTAATGTAGGTATAAAAAATGTGTAAACATACAACAATAACTGGATTTGCTAAGAATATTTTGAAAGCTAATTTATAATAAATATAATATATATTATGTGGCTCCAAAAAAAACGGAAAAAAAAACCCAACAGAAAATACCCCATTCTAGTAAAGAATACATTACAGGTTACTATTTGAAATTTATATTTACAGTAAGCTATGGTTTTATATCTTTATGGGATGAGGATTATATGCTGTTTGTGCCTATAATTAATCAAGTTTGTAAATGTGATAGCTTCTACTAATAACGTATTTAAGATACCATCCTATCTCGGAATGATTTTTAAAATTATTTTTTAGCCACCTACTTTTTATATTTGCGGAATGCAAATTGTATATAATGGCATTGTAAGTTGTGGATTGTTGAAGGAATAATTATAATGGAATGGGATACAGTAAAAATAACAAAATAAATATTCTAGACCAAGCGTTTACTAAAACTATTTGTTAAAAGAGAAGATAACTTTGAACTGAATAAATGACACGTGTAAAGCTATATTTAAATAGCACAGCTGAATATTTTTTCACAAACCTAGCTCATCCCAAAAATGATTATATTTTTTTATGTGACTCAATCAAGTTATAGAGAATATGTTGTTAAAAGAATAGGTTGAACTGTACATCAAGCTTGCCTAACATTTGAAATACATGTTATTTTTATTATTATTAATATTATTAAAACATGTGGACCATATTTTGAACAAGAATTAAGGTTTAACCATTCAATGATAAATTGGCCTAAATATAAAGTAGTAATATTAGTAATAAAAAATAAAAATAAACCTTCAAGAAATTTATCACAGTATTGTTCAAATGGTATTATAGAAGTTACCCAATGAGTAACAGAACATCAGATATACAATTAATACGATGTTTTTTTCAATTTGTCCAAGAAGTGGTCTAAACATGTTTTGTGAAAACATTACTCAGTGTTAGTGTTGCAAGAAGAAACCAAAACCAAATTAAACCAAATCAATAGATTTTAACAATTCATTGAAGCTGAGATGCCAAACCTCAAAAATATTCACAGGAATTTAGTTTTTAGGAATCTCACATACTTACAAAAACGCCATCTTGTCATGTCGTCTGCTAAAAATGTAGTCTCGGTCATCAGAGACCCTGATGCATGCTATTTAGTCTCGATTATCCAGTATTACCAGTGTAACTAGAAATCAATACCCCCATTAAAAATATCCATTTTCTTCCGGTGTTGACCTAAAATGTTACCATAAATGTTTTACCATCTACGTTTATATTCAGAAATGTTTTTGACTCAATTCGATATATAAAATTCAGAATAATGGTTGGCATCTCAGCTTAATGTTTGCACTCATGCAAAGCCAAGTTGTGAGTAATGTGTCATTAACAGCATATTTTATATTTACTGCAGGAGTCAGGAGATATGTTAACTGAATGGACGGAAAAAATACATTAATGGGGCAGATAACCATGTATAACAGCTAGAACATTTTGAAAATCTCTCATTTACAAAGCCTTCAGTTTTGAGTTTGGCATATTATCAAATAAAGGAATTTAATGAAAATATGAAATATTTGATTAAATTAACTACTGGATAAGGAATCCAGAAATTTGAACTTGTATAATAACCAGGACAACATGCTTCAACATTTAATTAATATATATGATAATGTTTTACATATTTGTCACCTTTTTTTATCATAGCACTCTTTAGCAAGAAAAATATTTGTAAATATTTATAAATGAAAATTTATTGTTATGTATTATCATTATTTTATTATTATTAAAAAAAATATTTGGAAGGGGGTGCTTAAATATCATGTTTTTTTGTTAACATCATATTAAGAAAATGCAGGTGTCATACAGAGTCCGTTGTTGACTTGGTTACCTGCCCCAAGTATAAAGACATTTTATACCCCACTGATGCTTTATACAACGAGCATGGCTTCTTCAAATAACATTGTTTTGTACAAAACGTAGCACTTTTTCTCGCAGACCCTATAGTTTTGTTTTTAACAAGCCTATTGATAATTTTGTTGTTTACAGATTTCAACAATTTTAATCACCATTTAAGAATATCAGGAAAAGTCCAAATAGCCCATATTAAATTAGTAACCTGATTGTCTGGAGATTATATATATATAAACACTTGGAAAAGATTTTAATTCAACCCACACCATTACCAAGTGTCAAATTAAATTATCTCCCTTTTAATGAATCCAGTAATCTCCCCTTAATTAATTTGATTTTTAAACATAAATTTTTCAATACCTATCTAATATTTAATAACAGATTTCTCAATACCTATCTAATATGTAATAATAAGATTGCCATGCGATATATATCTTTATATCTACCAATTCAAAATATCACCCACAAAAAAAACTGAAAAAGTAATAAACATAGAAATATTAAAACAATAAATTTCAAAAACTGGTCATGTATTACAGATTGCAAAACAATTGTATATCTAGCTTTGATAACGACGCCATCGTCTTCTCTGCACTTCAACATGAACACAACAAGGGCTACGACAACGTTAAAAAACACTTTGTTGCCATAGCGATACATGATTGATAAGTTATGATTGTAATATATCACATTGTCTGGTCCATCAAGCCCATTTGACATCTTAGTAAACCGATGCCATGGAAACAGAACTGTTCATAATAGATAGTAGTTCTTCTTTTTTGCCCTGAAAAAAAAGAGTATCAAATTGATTATTTAATAGTAAAAGTAAAGTTGTACATATATCTAGTCATGAAAATAGAGCAATTTGCATACCAAAAGATAATATTTTATTACCCCAGTAGGCACTCATAACTGGGAAATATTTTTCATGTTTTCTCAGTGAGAAATATTATACATTGGTTTAACAGAACATTTTGTTAGGTCTCTCTGGCCATTATGACCAATAAGCTTACCTGTACTAAAAATGACATCATTATAATTTTATAGAAGTGCAAATGACATCACTAAAACTAGAAAAAGTATAACATAACACCAATTAAAAAGTTTAAAGAATAGAATGATTAAAATTGTCTGGAATAATAAATAGAATATCAAACTTGTTACCATTTATTATCAAATTTATGTCCCTTATGAAATAATTTGATAATATGTGGCAACTCATTTAATATTCTCTCTCTCTCTCTCTCTCTCTCTCTCTATATATATATATATAATGGGTGCTTTTCAAAACTGCTGTAATGCCTTTGACGGATGTTCATGGATTAATGTAAACAGAAAATTATTCAATCTAAAAAGAATATACGTTTTGATAATCTCTGAAAACCTGGTGCTATTTCAAACATAATTATTTAAAAAATATATTATTTGAGATGATTGCGGTGAGATGATTGCGGTGTGATAATTTAATTAGTGATCATTATGGACAGATACAAGTAAATTTACAAAAAATGTTGAAGATGTAATATATTTTTTAAATTTGAAATTGTTATATTTGGTGAGTAATAGTTACATGTAAATGAGGTGCAGTGAAAATAGTATTAAGAGAACACAAAAATGTAGCATTAATTAATTTGAATATCAGAACTCAGTCATACAGTGCAAACAGTAAAAAATTGTTTTAAATCATATGTGAAAACATTTACAGATGTGATAAAAATATATATTAAAAAAACTAAAAAAAAGTTATTGGCCTAGACCCAATTATATGTGAAAATGTTTATAGATGTGTAAGTGATATCAATTTTAAACAAACAAAGTTATTCTCTCAGATCATAATTATGATAAATATTTTACAGATGTGATAATGTGTACCAATTAAAAAAAAAAAAAAAACCCAGAAACAAAGTACTTGGCTTGGAATTGATTGTATGTGAAAATGTTTATAGATTTTGATAAGCAGGCTCGTGCAAAGCTGGTAATAGGCTCAGACCAGATGAGAAATGTAGACCCGCATTTCGAACTGCTCATTAAGTATTTTTGTAATCAGTGCCAAATATATGTGTATACAAATTGTAGGCCCATGCTTTATAACACACCTGCCCCCCACCCCCATGCCCTCTCCATCCCCACCAACTGTTCCAGTCTAGTGGTAAGTGGTACCAATTTTAAACCATCAGAATCAATGTTGTCTCAGATTCAATTGCTTGTGAAAACCTATACAGATGTTGTAAGTGGTACCAAGTTAAAAAGACAACAACCCGAAACAATGTTATTTCAGATCCAATTGCTTGTGAAAACCTATACAGATGTTGTAAGTGGTACCAAGTTAAAAAGACAACAACCAGAAACGATGTTATTTCAGATCCAATTGCTTGTGACAACCTATACAGATGTTGTAAGTGGTACCAAGTTAAAAAGACAACAACCAGAAACGATGTCATTGGCTGAGGAAAGGATCAGCTGTTTATCAACATTCCAGCATATTGTTTAGCAGATATTAGGTGTCAGATGTGGTATTTTGTGACTCCTGGTCTTCAGAGAAAACCTGCTACCACAACATAGGCTACTTTTTCCAATTAGCAGCAAAAGATCTTCTATATGCACTTTCCTATAGACAGGACAGCACGTACCACAGCCTCTGATTAACCAGTAGTGGACCACTGTTCAGTTCATGTGGCGTGCATCTACCCACAGAGTCTTGTGAAGCACTCACTCTGGGTTGAAGCCAGAATTGATATTAAAAAAACACATGCCTCGACTCAGATTTGATCCCAGTACCTACTAGCCGTGAGTCTGACAGCTTAACCACACCACTTTGGCCAAAAATATGCCACCAGTGACACCCCTCCCCTTAAGAATGTGGTTGGTACAAATATAAAAACAGTGAATGACCCCTAGACTGTGTGTTAGGGCTGTACCAGTTCGATTTATACAGGTGGGAGGGGGGCAGAACACCTTTTAATTTTTTAGGATACTACATATATATATAAAAAATATTTTTCACCGCCCACCTTCTTTTATAAAATATGCTCATGACCCCTACCAAGGTACACATAGAGTTGATAGCAAAATGACCCCCCACTGCATAATGTATTTATTGTCAGTGGTCACAGACCCAGTACCAAGGTAATTATAATTTGTAATTTCTTTCACCAAACCATCACCCACATAAATTGACTGTGTTTTACCAAGGAGCAACATAAAAAATGTGCATTCTGCCTCCACGTCTCGATGTAATTTCAATTAGAAATGCCTTTATGTGAAGGTGCAAATTCAACCAATTGTTAGTAAAAAAATGAATAATGTAGGAACATTTCTTCCTATTGATCACAAAATAACCAATCAAATCAAATTAATATCAGTCACATGACTGTGTACATCCAATGGATGTGAAGCAACAAACGAACCAATAAAATGAGCAGGATTGACAATCTGTTCAACATGCAGTAACAGATGTATGTTAGAATAAACCAAATAACCAGACACAGGCAAACTCAGATAAAATACGTGGCAAATTCGTCCTTTAGTAAAGTTTTATATACAGGACTTGTATAATGACACATTTTTTTAACTGCGATTCATAACACTCGCATTTTTTCAACAAAAAAATGAAAAAAAAAAAAAAAAATTTAAAATTATAAAATATGTATTATACAATTTTATCATTTTATTTTCTTCTCATTAATTTTGTAAAAAAAAAAAAATAAAATAAAAATACAATTATAAAGTTATTTATTATTCTGCAAAGGTTATTTATTTCTTTAATGTCCTCCACCCCCCACCCCCCACTGCAAATAGATAATACATTTATATTGAAAAGTCACAAATTGTTAATGTGCTATAAATTATGTAACGATGCCCCTAATATTATATTAGTATGCACCTGTATATTTTATCTTATTACTGTTTGCCTGTTCTGTTAATGTGAGTTATAAAACGTTTATACTTATTTACCCATTTCATCTTTCAGAAGTCATATACCTTTAGATTGTGGAAAGAAAAATATTTATCTCTGTTAATAATTATAATATCAGTGACTGAATTATTTTTTTAATTATTTCATTTAAGTTATTTTCTGTTTCATTATCTGATTTAAAAAAAAAAAAATTGTATTTATTATCTTTATGATTATTATTTAGATTTTGACCTTAAATGAAAGTTGTCTATTTCCACAATAGCATTATCAGTGAATGTCCTATTATGTCCTAATAACCATTGGTCTAACAGTATGAGTTGTGCATGTCCTACTAGTATGTACAACTACAAGCAACTAAACTTCTAACATGAACATCATCCTATTATGATGTCCTAGTAACCATTAGCAACTAAAGTTGTATTAATACGAATCATGCATGCTATATTTATATATTCTAGTAACTAAGGTTCTATTACCAGTATGAATCATGCATGTCCTATTCATATGTCCTAGTAACCAAGGCTGTCTAATAGTATGATCTAAGCATGTCCTATCCATATGTCCTAGTAACTGAAGCTGTATGACAGTATGAACTAAGCATGTCCTATTCATATGTCCTAGTAACCAAGGCTGTCTAATAGTATGAATTGTACATGTCCTATTACTACATCTTAGTATGTTATTATTTTTTTTATTAAATCCTACCAGAATCAATATACCCACAAATTTACATCACATGAACCCACAAATTTACATCACATGAATCCACAAATTTACATCACATGAATCCACAAGATTACATTTTTTATTCAGTCATGGATTTTTGACACTGTGCTAAGTGATAATTAAATTAAACAATTTGTGAGCCTCAGTCGTCCAATGGTAGGATACTGGACTCTCAAGCTGAAGACAGTGTTTTAAAACCCGTCAAAGGTTGGTTCACACTTGACTGTTAAAATTTCTAAATGTTTGACATCCAATAGCTAATGATTAATAGATCTTGTGGTGTTGTTAAACAAAACCAAAAAATAATAATTAAATAATTCATTTTTTTTTTTTTTTAATTTTCTTATAAATATAGTTGAATTTTTTTTTTTTAAATTGTAAATTAATTGTTTTTATTATTATAATTATTTATAATGACATTACTAGAGCACATCGAGCTATTAAACATTGGCTACTGGACATCAAACATTTGTTAATTCTGATACAGTCAAAGCGTGATCCAATGTCTTGAAGGGTTTTGAATCCTATCTTCAGTTTGAAAGTCTGATATCCTACCACTGGATCACTGAGACTCACAAATCAAACTGGATTCCTGTAATTTTCATTTATGCAAATCTGACTGGATTCCTGTAATTTTCATTTATGCAAATCTGACTGGATTCCTGTAATTTTCGTTTATGCGAATCTGTTCTGGATTCCTGTAATTTTTCATTTATGCTAATCTAACTGGATTGCTGTAATTTTCATTTATGGAAATATTAACAGAATTACATTCAAGGATTCTGATTAAAAAAAAATCAGCCCTGCTCGTCCCCCGTGATATCTAGTTGCCGGGGGCGACCATTACTTCCTACCCGTGAGTGCATTGCAAGCTCTAAGAAGCACGTCAGTTTGAATAAAGTAATATGTCCTTACTTGTTAGACCTGCGAGATAGGGCTAAACTCCACTCACCACTTCGCCCATTTTATTTTTTGCATATTCTATACGGAGACCTCCCCGGTCAGAGGAGAGGAGTACAAAGCCCTGAAGGCGATTCATGACGGTGGCTGCTTGTGTTACATCCTGGAAAACACAAAAACACATCGTAAACAAACACAAAAAACAACATCGACTGTTGTGGGGTCATACACTGGTTAAAATAAATATATTTTAAATTAAGTCGGTGTAAAGAGCTACTCCAAATATTAAAAGGTATAATTTTTTCTATACCAAAATATACCAAGAAATTACCTTAAATTAAAAAGTTAAAGGGTCTCTGATGTCCTAGCCTCTGTTTGAGATACTAGCCTCTGTCTAGAACATCAGCTTCTATAACATATATCAGCCTATGTTTGAAACATCAGCCTCTGTTTGAGACATCAGCCTGTACTTGATACATCAGCCTCTGAAACATTAGACTTCATTGGAGACCCACCTTTTATCCAAGAATTTACGGTGAATACATAGTGCATTTAGGTCGTACAAAAATGGATAAAAACATCATTAACTGTTACATTGCCACGATGTGCTTGCATGAACACAAACTATATATATTTCACTAAAGGATTACAGAAATTTGGTTAGTGCACGAAATACAAAAATAATTACAACAAATGCCAATAATATAAATATATATAAAAAAAAGTATTAATATAATTATGACAACTGCAGCCAACTGATCAAAATGCCAGATGAATAAATCGGGGTCGTAAGTAACAATGAGATAATGTCTGAAAGTTCAGGGGCTAAATAATGTTTGTTTGTTTGTTGTACATATTTTTGTGCTTATATCCAATTAAAAGATCAAGCACACTGTTATGGATACACAGCTCAGCTTCCTGTGCCGTCTGTCCAGGACAGATGTTAGTGTTAGTAGGAGAGACAAAATCCGCTGTCGCCACACTAATGTGGTTCCTCTTATCAATAAGCAGCAAGGGATCTTTAATATTCACTATTCCACAGACAGGATAGCAGAAACCACGGCCTTTGATAAACAGGTTGTTGACCACTGGCTGGTGTAAGTGGTATACACCTACCCACCGAGTCTTGTGAAACACTCACTCTGGGTTGGGTTTAAATAGCAAAGTGTTCCTGTGTAGTGAGACCATATCACACTAGTACTAATGAGAAAACCATTTAAGGAATTCTTACTTGAAATTTAAGTTTAACATGAGTTTTAATACTAAAGTTTCTGTGTAGTGAGATCTACAGTTTCTAACTCTAAAATGATCACAACTAGTGACGAGGTGACTGATTATTTGATCCCCTGAACCAGTGTAACTTACGACCTTATTGTATTCACCTGACGACAAGCAGGGTTGTGTACAAAAGTGGAACTGACCTGGAATTCTACAAAGGCTACGGGTGAGCCGCCTTTATTGTGCATTCGTAGTCGTGAAAACCCTTTGAAACTGAAATGGTAAGTGAGGCTATGTGTAAGAAACAGAACAGCAGATCAAGACACACCATAACATATCAAGACTATTCTCTTAGCAACGCTAACGTTTTCTATACAGCACTTCCAATTTTTAGATTTCATCATGTTCTGTCTTCTGTTTGTTCATAATCTTTTAAAGTTTGTATTGGTGATGAAGGCATTGTAGAGAGGTCTTTTTCACATTTCTTTTTCTTCAAGAAATGGTAACATTCCTATCCAGATTTTTTAATAAGGAGTTTATTTAGCACTTATAACCAAATGACAAATAGGTCACCCATTCTGGTTTGGATACATAATAAAGGCATTCTTTACAATAGCTTTTTTGTGGGGTTTTTGGGTGGAGGGGTATTTTTTTGGGGGGGTCTGTAATCATGATTATCCTGATTATCATGGATTACTATGTTTTACAGTGGATTCTATGACTCCACAACGTTAGTTTAAAGTAATCTTGGATTATGCTTATTATAGTGAATTCTATGATTCCATGAAGTTTATAGTAATCATGGATTATCCATATTATCGATTATAGTGGATTCTATGACTCCACAAACTTTATATTAATCATGGATTATCCTGTTGATTATGGATTACTGTGGATTCTTTGACTCCATGAAGTTAGCAGTCTTCAGTAATCCTGGACTATCCTGAATTATTATTATTACTATGGATTATAGTGGATTCTATGACTCAGTCTTGATAGATCATGGTCCAAGATAACAGAACAGTAATGCAATGCAATGTAGTGTACGGATTGCAGCCAGTGGGTATACAAAGGTTCAGATTGCAGGTGTGTAGGAATACATCAAAAAAGGAGTGCCAAAATGCTGCACAGAATCAATAAGATGTTAGTGCTAAAAATAACATTACCCTTTACAACAATCTGATCTCTACAAATTTCTAACATATGAGAGGAATCAAACATTTTTGAGCTGCCCCAGTTCCCGAAAGGATAGTTAATTTTTGTGTGCCTCATAACATTCTTCAGTGTTTTGAAATATAATGTGCTTAAGTTTGTTCATATTATGCTTTAAGGTGTGTTGATGTTGAATTCTACCACTAGGTACCCCCTACCACTCAGCAAAAATGAACAAAACTGAGTACAGAGCTGTGATCATGTTTCTGACACCCTGACCCATCTTTTGTCTGTAGCATACAACAGGGCAGAGTCACCATGGACAGCACATATGTATTCATGGATTCTCTCTGGTTTCTCATCCTCAAGAGTCAGAAACATAATCATACATGTAGCTCTGAACTCAGTTTTGTCAATCTTTGATGAGTGGTTGGGGGTACCTATTGGCAGAATTCAATAGCAACACACCTCAAAGCACAATATGAAAAAAATTTACCACATTATATTTTAAAACACTGAAGAACATTATCAAGAACAAAAAAATTAGCTATCCTTTTGGGAACTGGGCAGGCTCAAAACTTTTTGACACCTTCTTGTTCATGTAATTGGAACAAACATATAAAAAATCTAAAATAATCTTTAAAATTGTTTAGATAGATAAATAAAGGATTGAAACATAATAAGCAAATAGGGGAGATAATCTGAAGGGAATGATTCAAGATTTTATACTATTTTAACACACACGTAGTTTAATATTTTTAAAGTGAAAATGAAATTCCCAATTTATTTTAAAACCACGCTAAATTTCCCTGAATTAATAGATAGATAGTTTGTCTGTTTAACATCACCTAACATTTCTAAGTACAGCAATGGACATCAAGTCAAATTTCAGAAAGTTTGTTATTTTTTTTCATTATCAGCAAGATATCTTTCCTATAGACAGGGCAGCACATACCAGTCTTTGATATACAAGTCATGGGGTACCACTTGGGATGGAAAAAGTGGGTCTACTAAGTTTTTTTTTTTTATCCCATGACTACTGCACCTCAGGCAGATTCCTGTCTTTCAAATTTTAGTAATAAATTAACATAAATTAACATGCATAATGAAGCAGAGCTTGAAATTATGACTAAATCATAATCTTTAAGTTTCATTATCCAGAATAATGCCTTAAATTATGGTCATACATTTTTATAAACAGTCTTTGCTCCTAAGGGAGGTAATATAAAATTAAATGTATGAAGTGTTTATGCACTGCCTTGCACCAATATAATCATTTCCATTGGTTTACACGTCTATTATAAAATTGCCTAGTATGGCTTCTAAACTTCA